>JBBPBX010012380.1:6271-42435 GCA_038048925.1 Garcialebias charrua
AAGGATGGGGCCCTTTTGGAGCGGATTGATGCGAGAGAGGAAAAAAAAGCATTCGGATAAGCACAACGATGTTCGCTAGCGTCGCCATGTTTGTTTACAGACACCTCTGCAGTCCCACGTTAAACACGCAGGCAACACGTCCTCTGAGCTGCACATTTTCACCACGCCTCTTTTCAACCCGCGCTGCCAATCGTTTTGTGAATGCTCCATTGAGGGCGGGCCGTGGCCGGATTCAACTTTGTTTTATGAAAGACCCGATGGGGATTAAAGCCGGACTGGTCTGTGTGGCAATTGCGCGGATCTGACTTATGAAAGGGGATAGAGAGATTATTGCTATTTAATTTACAAAAGTTCTTTTTCTTAAGCTCATGTGATAGAAATAACAGAAGGAATTATGATTTCAAAAATGACACTGTGGGTAATACTTTAAAACAAATGTGCATTTCGGTGCATGGAGTTAAATTATGGAACAGTTTGGATGAGAAGTTGAAAATACATTCTACTAAAAACCAATTCAAAACACTTTATAAGAAAAGACTGATTAACTCTTATACATTTTTGAGTTGTTAATGAGAAGAGTGATATGTCGTTTGCAACTTGTTTTGTTAATTTAATGCATACGGCCATGACATTTTTGTAATTATTGAGAAAGGGGGCAGGTCTATACAAGATTTTCTTCTTCCTGCTCCCTCTTTACTTGTGTATAGTAAGTGCTGTCAGAGAATGTGTTTGTAAACTGATGATCAATTTGTTAAATTGAGTGAATAACATAATTGATTGATTGATTAACAATGAACATGAATTTTACCCATAATCCCTCCCTGACGCCATGTGACCAGCAGTCAACCACAATGAACCACAGAATGCTACAATACGTACCGATAACATATACTTTCCTTCATTCAACCTTTATTTAAACAGATAAGTCACACTGAGCCTCAAAGACTCATTTACAAGTGAGATATGTTGGACAGACAATAAAAGTGGTGAAAAATGACACATAGGGTTTGGAGACAAAAAAAATTCCTGACAAATTTTTGACTTCTGCTAGAAGGTCAAAAATGTGGTAATGAAAAAAAGTCACACACAAGCGCATAATGACGCCGACATTACGTAGAGGGCGGGAGGGCTCAAAGGTGGTTGAGCAGCCAGCTCATAGAGGCACTGCAGAGTTCAGATAAAATCACTCAGTTCATTTACAGTAGTTCCCTCTGGGGAGATCTGTGCACACTCATGGGGGTGGGGGGAGTTGCCGAGGACGGCCAGAAGCGAATCCAGAGTCCTAAAATGATGAAAGAATGTTTATTCAGCTGGGCTCCTCTGATGCCATCTCCTCTGCCCTCCACACAGCTCTCACACATCTGGACAAGAAGGACTCTTATGTTAGAATGCTGTTCATCGACTTCAGCTCGGCATTCAACACCATCATCCCCCAACAGCTCATCCATAAACTGGACAGTCTGGGGCTGAACACCTCAATGTGTAACTGGCTGCTAGACTTCCTGACCGGGAGACCACAGACAGTACGGATCGGGAGTAACACATCTAGCACCATCACATTGAACACAGGGGCCCCACAAGGATGTGTGCTGAGCCCCCTTCTATTCACCCTGCTAACACACGACTGCACACCATCGTACAGCTCCAACCACTTCATCAAGTTTGCGGACGACACAACAGTGGTAGGTCTCATCAGCAACAACGATGAGACGGACTACAGGAACGAGGTGAGCCGCTTGGCCTTGTGGTGCGGACACAACAATCTCACTCTCAACGTGGAGAAGACAAAGGAGATTGTTGTGGACTTCAGGAAGAGGGATGCCCAACATGCCCCTCTGACCATCAACAGCACCGCAGTGGAGAGAGTGGACAGCACCAAGTTCCTGGGAGTGCACGTCTCGAAGGACCTGTCCTGGAGCAGGAACACTGCAGCACTGGCCAAGAAGGCTCACCAGCGTCTCTACTTTCTCCGCAAGCTGAAAAGGGCTGGAGCTTCAACCCCCATCATGTGCACCTTCTACAGGGGTGCCATAGAAAGTGTCCTGACCAGCTGCATCACGGTGTGGTTTGGTGCATGTACTGCATCATGCCGCAAGAGCCTCCAGCGCATCGTGAGAGCAGCTGAGAAGATCGTCGGCACCTCCTTGCCCTCACTGCAGGACTTACACAGCAAACGCCTCACTCGGAAAGCCCACTGCATGGCAGGTGATCCCACACACCCACTACACAGCCGCTTTAGACTGCTGCCATCAGGGAGGAGACTGAGGAGTCTCCAGGCTCGAACCAGCAGACTGAGAGACAGCTCTGTTCATCAGGCAGTCAGAATGCTAAACACTCTGCCTGCTCTGCCTCCCCTCCCATTTGAACTGCCTTAACACAAAAAACTTTCTCACACATTACCACTCAACACAAAGTTTTTAACACTGGACTCTGTGTCATCAAACGGGTTATTCACTAAACTCTCGGTCATGTGCTCATTCAGTTTGCACTACTTCTCATATTTGCACTAATGTTTGTATTACATTACTGCCTATAGTCATACTACTGTTTACATTCACTGTTTACATTTATTAATACGGTTTACATTTATTACTACTGTTTACATTTATTACTACTGTTTACATTTACACTACTTTTATATCTACACTACTGCTGATACATATACAGTATTCTCTGACTAGCCTTATCTAAGGATGCCAAATGTGCCTTATGTGCCTTACTGCATATGCCACTTTGCCTCTATACCAACATCAACTACCTCATACATATACTGTGTACATTAACTCATATGCTGCTGTGCCACTCTTTGCAAATGTCAATGCTAGAACCTTCAGTTTATTTTATAGATATACTTTTTATACTTTTTATACTACTATGAAAAAACTCAGGACAGTATTACACTTTTATTATTTCATTTTATGCTTATGTTCATTGGGTGTTTGGTGTTTCAGTGTTGGTGTAAATTTTCATACTTTTATACTACTATGAAAAAACTCAGGACAGTGTTACACTTTTACTATTTTATGCTTATGTTTATTAAATGTTTTAGTGTTTAGTGTTTAGATGGTTACTGTTGCACCGAGGGACTGAGAGAAACGCAATTTCAATCCTGTGTATGTCCTGTACATATTGCAGTTCTGACAATAAAGTTGACTTTGACTTTTGACTTTTGATAAGTCTGTGGAATTCCTCTGCAGAAGGTTTGGGAGGGGTGAAAGCGTCAGGTTTACAAAACTTCTACAGGCATGTTGAGATAAGATAGCTTGTCAAGGCCAGTCAGTGAGCCAAATTTCAGATAAACACGATTTGTTTTAGGACAGGCAGAACTTTAATGACATCTACCTTCAGTCTGTATCGGTCCACTCGCTTTCAAAATGTCCAAATTACAATGACCATACCAATGGAACGTGCCTGAGAAAAAAAATCCCTGAGATCGAATCCATTCAGCCAAAAGTCTGGTTTCTCGAGACAAGAACCAAGACATCATGTAAGGCAGGCAGCCTGACCAGGTCCAGATTTGCCGCAGATGTCTTCCTTGTGTGTTGATAGACAAGGAACCAGACAAATCCAAAAAGCAGGAACCAGTTATCATAAATCCAATTAAATATGAGTCCTTAAGATTCACAGATGACAGCAGAGATAGACACGTCATCAAGTCTTCCAAGTCGATGAGATATCCAGCTGCGTGCATGCCAACAGGGAAAATCGGCTCGCCTACAGCCTGACTTCTCTTTAAAGAAATGTTATCAGTTGTGTTGAGGGACCAACTGACCAAATTGAAGTCCATAGTTATGATTCGGAAGATTTTGTAGAAGAGAGGCTCTCAGACAGTATCACAGACAAGACAAAGTAAAAGCAAAGCGGAGACAGAAAGGAGACGTCCACCCTTGAGAAGAGCAAGTGTTGAACGTAAAGTACAAATACGTACAGTCATTTTATTTTTCTGCAGTGCTGGTAACAGCTGGTTAAAAAACAAAAACAAAAAACAGTAGCCTACCAGGAGGAAGTCATTGATCACTATTCCTGTATTCCTTGTCACTACACGATCTGTTATGGAAGCAACTGTCAACTCATTGGCACATGTGCTAAAAGGAATACTTCCAGGTCGCACGGATCGCCGTTGTTTATGAATAAGAGCTGTATTAATTTACCTAGAACAGTACGTGCTCCATCTCCGCCAATCTTCATATTGCTAATTTATGCCACTCGTATTTCTATTAAAATCATATTTATGTCATTCGTTAAGATTATATGCGACGCACTAGACCTGACCCCCATCCTGGGCTGAATGAGAAAAACCCTGCAAGATATACAGTACAATGAATTATTTCCATGGTGAAACAGCGTTGCTCAGTGGTGAAGCTTCATATCATTTTAACCATGACGTAAATATGTCAATGATTTTGACGGAAATACGAGTGGCATAAATTAGCTACATGAAAATTGGCGGAGATAGAGCACATACTTTTCTAAGTAAATTAAGACAGTCCTTATTCATAAACGGAATTCTAACATTGTCTATAGGAAAATTAATCGACATACAGAAAGATATATTTTAATTCATATTAATAAATATGGTATGTTTCATAAATATATTTTATTAAGATCAAGTAATTATTTCTAGGGCTGAACAATTAATTGCATTTGCAATAATATCACAATATGATAAAATGAGATTTTCTAATCGCAAGGCTGCAATTTGACTGGTCACGTGACACAAATCTTTATCAACACTTACAAATAAAACACCACAAAGACATTTACGATGGTTGCATGTCTAGAATGACAACAACCAGTGCTTCAACGTCAAGTAAGCAAAGTATCAGCCGACAGGGATCACTGACCGAACTGTTTGAACTTCAAACTGTATTTTTTTTATATATAATTTTTTATATTTATTTATTAATGGTCATGTGAAGTTCAGACAGTAGTTAGGAAGTTCACTTAACATGTTTACTACTATGTTTATGAAACAAGAAAAAATAGAAATGGAGAAAAGAAAAGGCATACTGTAGATTTGTTTGCTTTATTGTAATCTCTGCTTTAAATAAATCTGACATTAATTATTATAAAACAGATTGATTTATTGCTTCTGTTAGTTGAAAAATACTTGAGAAAATATTAAAAAATAGTCGCGTTTTAAATCGCAATTACAATTTATGGAAAAAAAATTGCAAATAGATTATTTTCCAAAATCGTTCAGCCCTAATTATTTCCAGTACGTTTTCCTTAATCTAGCATACTCAACTGTGTCACGTTCCGGTGTGGTTTAGACCCAAGGATGCAGGTAGCACGACGACTCGGCAGATAAAGTAAAAATATTTAATATAAAGAATATAAATACATAACTGACAGGGCAGCAAACTTACATATACAGGTAGTCCTTGATTTACGACGAAGATCCGTTCCTACGCTGCGTCGTAAATCGAATTTCAACGTAAGTCGGAACATACATAAATACTTCACCCTATACGTACAGTATTGTATTTTACCAAGCACTTAACCTATCCTAACACAGTACCCTACATAATTATCAAAACACACATACATTTGGGAGCCATAATGAAGGGAAAAAATAGTTAATAACCTACTGGTATGCTGGTGAAGCCGTTCCTCTGTCCCTCCTCCGTATTCTCCATTGCATTTACGTCGTAAAACCGCCGTCCAGCTCGGTCTATCATCCGTACGTATTCGTTTACGACGTAAAACCGCATTCACAGTACACACAGTAACAGTAAGTTGTACTATGAACTGTTTTGTTTTGTTTTTTGAATGTCCAGAGGACCAGACTTAGCTTTTTTAGAGAGTACAGGGCAGCTGTAGCCTCCACAGCTAGTAAAACCAGAAACTGCCGGAAACTGCCGGAAACTGCGTAACTCGGCTTTTCAAAATATAATTTCAAAAAATATATATATACATATATATATTTAATGGGAGGTGCGTCATACTCGTAACCGTGAAATGTCGTAACTCGAGGCCGTCGTAAGTCAAGGACTACCTGTACAGGTAATCACAAGGAACTCGGGAGGCAGAGGCGACATGAGACAATGCCAGGACAATGATAAACACCAGGACACAGACTTATATACACACACAATAATTAAACTAAATCACAGACACTTGGACACGTAGATAAGGAAACCAGAAGGTGTAGAGATGGGGACTGACCAATAGAGGGTGCCATCCTTACAGTACCCTCCCCCCAAGGACGCCCCCTGGCGTCCCCCCCAAAAATCCTCCCCAAAGAACTAGGTTGGACGGAGGAAGGAACTACAAGGATGGCGGGCACGAGAAAACACAAGGACAAGAAACTAAAAACCAACAGGGACAGAGCCTGGGATAAACACTAAACACAAAAAACTAAATACAGGGGTAAATAACAAGTTCAAGGTGGGTGGCCAGGGGGCCATCCAAGACATGAGTGGCCTCAGGGGGGCAGCCGGGAGACAGTCCATCATCAGGCAGGAGCTCTGGAGGGCGATTTAGGGAAGAAGCCACAGCTGTAGATGCCAGGAACGTGGCTGGAGACGAGGGCGCCTGAGCTGTTGCTTGAGACGAGGGCGCCAGAGCTACCACTGGAGTGAGGGCACCAGAGCTGCCGCTGGAGACAAGGGAGCCTGAGCTGTCGCTGGAGACAAGGACGCCTGAGCTGCCGCTGGAGACAAGGACGCAGGAACTGGAGACGAGGACGCAGGAGCTGGAGACGAGGACGCAAGAGCTGTCACTGGGAGTGCAGGAGCCACCGTAGGAGTTGCATGCGGCGCGGGATCCACCTCGGGGGCTGAATGCAGCGTGGGATCCACCTCGGGGGCTGAATGCAGCGTGGGATCCACCTCGGGGGCTGCATGCAGCGTGAGATCCATCTTGGCTAATGGGTCTTCTGCGGAAGGATGTGGAAGAGACTTGAAACTCATGAACAAGTATGGCTCTGGAACTGGGGCTGGTGAGTCTAGTGCCCCTTTTCCACCGGTCGGCTCGGGTCGGATGTTACGTCATATGTGCGTCGCAGAGACCCCCTTTCATCCTTTCCCACCGGATATTCCGTGCTGCTCCGCGCCAGATTTCTTGAGATTTTTGGGCTGGTTTCAGAGGGGTACTGAGGCGAGCTCACCCGCACCGGAAGGAGGAAGGAGGAGACTCGAGCTGTTTTCACGGAAGCGAGGGAAGAGATCACGGCAGGACTTTACATGAATAACACGGTAAAAACAATTATTTGTTTTTAAATTTATAGCAAAGATGGGTCTTCAGCTGAACGTGTCCTTAATAAAATCACGTACTGCTCAAAACTGCAGGATTTTAAAAAGTAGGTTCGCCACGAGCAACGCGCGCGGGCGGCTTTATGTCTTTAAAATGTAGCTCAATGAACAGATATAAAATATATTTCATAGCTGACTTTATAGTACGAGGGTTCCTGAGCTCAACCACGCTTTAATATTGTCACGTAGTGGTCAAATCTGCTGCATTTAAAGTAGTTTCGCTTTGACTTCTTCCAAACCTGTGCTTGCACAACGAAAATAAATTATAAAAATTCGAATTTTATTTCAAATAACTCCAACAGGATACATTTAGTATATGAACATGTTGTGATCACACTATAATTTTTTGAAAAATATCAGCTATGTGGTTTTTGATATAATTGATGATATGTGATACAAAGTACAAGGGAGAAAAATAATGGAGGTAGCTTGACACAGTTATGTCTATAAAACATTGAATTTTATTTCAAATAACTCCAACAGGATACATTTAGTATATGAACATGTTGTGATCACACTATATTTTTTTGAAAAATATCAGCTATGTGGTTTTTGATATAATTGATGATATGTGATACAAAGTACAAGGGAGAAAAATAATGGAGGTAGCTTGACACAGTTATGTCTATAAAACATTGAATTTTATTTCAAATAACTCCAACAGGATACATTTAGTATATGAACATGTTGTGATCACACTATATTTTTTTGAAAAATATCAGCTATGTGGTTTTTGATATAATTGATGATATGTGATACAAAGTACAAGGGAGAAAAATAATGGAGGTAGCTTGACACAGTTATGTCTATAAAACATTGAATTTGATTTCAAATAACTCCAACAGGATAAAGTCAGTATATGAACATGTTGTGATCACACTGTGTTGTTTAAAAAAAAAAAAAACAGTTTCTGGACTAAATTAATCACATTTTTCTTTTACAGTCAACAGAAGAAAATCACCAGAATTCAACAACCTGTGTCATCTTCTGGAGGAAGACGTGAGACACCAGATGGAAATTTGTTACTTCTGTTTGTCACTTCAAACTTTTCCTATTAAACGTTATATTTTCTTAAGTGGTGTCCTCGAACATTCAATTTCCTAAACTTATTTTATAATGTGAAGTGTGTATTGTGTTTAAATCCATACTGGAAGTTAAGAGAACTTTCCATTTGCATTTGACCTTTAAAGAATCATAAGATAAAGATTATTAGAATCTGCTCAACTGTTATTACGTTATAAATTATTTGGTTCTAGGATGAAGTCATACAAAAAAAGTCAAAAATTAAAAGTGGCCAAAGTCCTTTGGACAGTTTAAAGTTAAAGAATTCACAGACCATCCATCTACCATCTACCACCCAGCAGCAACTTTACCAGGGAAACTCTGGCAGTTTCAAAGATCACAGTGTGATGTTTTAAATCAACTTTATTTATAAAGCACATTTTAAAAACCACAGGGTCAACCAAAGTGCTGTACAATAACATAAAAGACAAGTTAATTAAAAACTATAAAAAGCATACAAAAATAATTAATTAATTAATTAATTAATTAATTAATTAAATTTATAACGCACTTTTCATTACTGAAAATCTCAAAGTGCTACACATATATTGAATGCTACACACATTCATAAACCGGTGGCGGCAGACTACCATGCAAGGTGCTTTCCAGTCCTACCGGGAGCAACTCAGGGTTAAGTGTCTTGCCCAAGGACACAACGACACATGGTGCGGGTCCCGGGAGTCGAACCGCCAACTTTCCGATCGGGAGACGACTGCCATTACCACTACACCACGGCCGCCCAGTCTTACTGCAGGCATGTTAACATGCCATAAAAGATAAGATCACGTGTTAAAAGCCAAGGAATAAATGTGTGTTTTTAAATAAGATTTAAAAAGTTTTGAGGACTGTCAGCAGCAACTGCTCAGCTGATCTGAGATCGGGGAGGGCAGGAAGGTTGAAGCAGCTCAGACAAATATGGTTTTGCAACTTTATCAAGCACCTTGTGCATAACTAAATAATAAAATATGCTTTAATACATCTTTATTGTAAAAATACTAAATTGGAAAATACATGGGTTTAAAGAAGGCAACAAGGTAGGATTATGAATTGGGTTTAAAGATTACAGCTCATGAGGTACTCATTATAGCATGACATCTCTTTCACAACATTCTGTCAAAGCCTTTATTGTGTTCTTCTTCTAGTGGTGGCTAGTACTGTAGTAAATAGCTTGAGGGAACACTACTGCCACCATGTGGTAAGACGAGTAGGATTCTGGACCCCGCCCACAGAAGGGGTACAAAAAAGCTGTGGAAACAGAACATAGATGTGACCCGACCCGAACTGAGCCGATCTGAGCCGATCCAACCCGAGCCGAGCCGAGCGGTGGAAAAGAGGCATTGGTCTGTGGGTACAGGACAGGCTGGGTCCTCACACTACGTAAAACACAAAGGGGCTGCAGGAGGTGGAAAAACTACAGGGACTGCAGTAGGCTTGGAAGCGACCACGGGCTACAGCTGTGAGGATCACTGGTGACAGAGCAGGAGGTGCAGAACATTCTGGAAGCAATGCAGGGAATGTAGGCTGGGGGTCAGCAGACCGGTGGATGATATTCAGCACCCATTGCTCCTCCAGCGCCATGTCGAGGAGCTTTGCTATCTTCGGGTACTGGATTAGTCCTGGCAGCCAAAGGAATTCACCCAAAACATCCTGCATTGCGACCCATCTTGCCTGAATGTCGTTGGGGGTGCATACTGTACGAAACAGTGCCCAAGGGACACTGTGGAGCCGTTGCTCATCCTCCGGGGTGAGCACAGCCGAGGACGGGCAGCCTATTAGGTCTTTGTATGGTCCTGGCATTCTGTCACATTCCGGTGTGGTTTAGACCCAAGGATGCAGGCAGAACGACAACTCGGCAGGTAAAGTAAAAATATTTTATATAAAGAACATAAATAGCTGACAGGGCAACAAACTTACATATACAGGTAATCACAAGAAACTCGGGAGACAGAGGCGACAGGAGACAATGCCAGGATAATGATAAACACCAGGACACGGACTTATGTACACACACAATAATTAAACTAAATCACAAACACCTGGACACGTAGACAGGGAAACCAGAAGGTGTAGGGATGGGGACTGACCAATAGAGGGTGCCATCCCTACAAACAGTGATCCATGCGACATGGAAGTATTCCTTTTAGCACATACGCAAATGAACTGCACTACAGATCGTGCTTCCGTAACAGATGGTTCAGTGGCATTACTCCTACTACAAGCTTGTGCTCTGCGGAACAGGAGTTGCTCTGTGAGCATGTGAGACTCACATGGTTTGCACATGCAGGGGAATCCCCCCGTCCCTGTTCTCTCCTCCCCTCCCCGCTTCATTGGTTCGACTGTGACCTGTTCTGTAATTTCATTGGTCAATTTTTTTAAACCTTTATTTATACAGGTACAGTAGTCTCTCACTTATCACAGGGGGTTACGTTCCAGACACCCATGTGATAAGTGAAAATACGCGAAGTAAGGACATTATATATTTATTACCATTTATATATATTTTAAGGCTTCATAAATACTTCCCACACACTTGCAATATGTTCAAGTCATGAACACAGAAAACTGTTGTCTTACCAAAAGTAGGTCTTTACATGCTCCTGGATCAACACCCACGTCTCCCCAAAATCATCTGACTTCCACAGCTACAGGGTTAGCAGCAAGGGGGCACAGAAGGAACAGAAGGATGGGGAGGAGAGAAGAGGGAGAAGTGGAAAACGGGGATGGTGAAGAGGAACAAAAGTAGGTCAGTCTCATTCTTACATTTTAGCTCACGTGACAAGAATAACACTGGAAAAGATCCAGTGCTTCAACTGAAGACACAAACTAATTAAGGTCTCTCCTCTGGTTACAATACTGTATACTAAACATGAAGTACTGTACTTCATCAGATGACTAATGAATATTTATCAGCAGCTTAAGGCCCTGTACACACGTAGCCTGGTGTTTGAAAAACGAATATCTGCGCAAAAAAAATATCTCTGTACATACATGTTCAGATATTTAAAATGTTCGTATACATGTACCCGTCTATTTCCACCACAGAGCGTTGTAAAGAATATGCCGAACCCATAGGTGGCAGTGTAGTGCAGTCACAACCCTTCAACCCAGCCACAACTTCCTGTTATTATTTATTTATTTATTTTCGTTCATTTGTTTGGACAGACCGTGAGGTTGAACTACTATTAAATACCGTGTTGGAGTACAAAGTTAATAAAACGCAGGAAAATGTCGACTGGGAATCATGTCAGAGCAGGTATGTTGTCATTTTAGCGCTTTTTTTCATGAGCATTATGTGAAGTCAGCGCCGCAGCAGCTGTCGCAGAAATACGCAAATCTCCGGTTCTGAAAGTCCACATGCAAACCCGAAAGCGGAGAATTTTCAAATCTCCACTTTGGTCATCCATCCATCCATCCATCCATTTTCTTCCGCTTATCCGGGGTCGGGTCGCGGGGGTAGCAGCCTAAGTAGGGAGGCCCAGACTTCCCTCTCCCCAGCCACTTGGAGCAGCTCCTCTGGGGGAATCCCAAGGCGTTCCCAGGCCAGCCGAGAAACATAGTCCCTCCAGCGTATCCTGGGTCTTCCTCTGGGTCTCCTCCCGGTGGGACATGCCCGGAACACCTCACCAGGGAGGCGTCCAGGAGGCATCCTAACCAGATGCCCGAGCCACCTCAACTGGCTCCTCTCGATGTGGAGAAGCAGCGGCTCTACTCCGAGTCCCTCCCGGATGACTGAGCTTCTCACCCTATCTCTAAGGGAGAGTCCAGCCACCCTGCGGAGAAAACTCATTTCAGCCGCTTGTATCCGAGATCTTGTTCTTTCGGTCATAACCCAAAGCTCATGACCATAGATGAGGGTGGGAACGTAGATCGATCGGTAAATTGAGAGCTTTGCCTTTTGACTCAGCTCTCTCTTCACCACGACAGACCGGTACAGCGCCCGCTTCACTGCGGACGCTGCACCTATCCGCCTATCGATCTCACGCTCCAGTTTTCCCTCATTCGTGAACAAGATCCCGAGATACTTAAACTCCTCCACTTGGGGCAGGACCTCCTCCCCGACCCGGAGAGGGCATGCTACCCTTTTCCGGCTCAAGACCATGGCCTCGGATTTGGAGGAACTGATCCTCATCCCGGCCGCATCACATTCAGCTGCAAACCGCTCCAGCGAAAGCTGTAGATCACGAGCTGATGAAGCCAATAGGACCACATCATCTGCAAAAAACAGAGTTTTTTTATTATTCGTTTATAGTTACATCAACCGGAGTTCACGTGTGGATGAAAGGCCAAACCGCATGATAAACTATTCGGTTTTACTGATATCCGGCTACGTGTGTACAGGGCCTAAGAGCTACTGCAAAACTAAGAGGTATATAACATTAACTGGCATGATATTCAGGCATCTTAATGTCCGTCTACATATTATGTATCCATATGTATTCTGACATGTTCATGTTTTGTAAAAAGGAAGTCTGAAAATATGGGTGAATGTTTCATGCCGTGATTCCACATTGGAAACATGTTTGGGCTGCTGTTGTTACGCCATATTGTTTTACATTATTAGTGTTTATCAAATATCTTAGATCCTTAGGTATGTGTGTATCTTCTCTGCTCTTTGAATTGAGAAAGCTCCTCGGATGAAGAGCAAAACGTCTTCTGTTACAAATAAATTCCAGTTGTTTTTCTATTGAGCGTTTTTTTTTTATTTTATCATGTCCTGGATGACTGAGAATCTTCACCAGCATCTTAGATCCTTATACAGTGTATACAGTTTATTTTTACACTTTGTATTTCTGCTATTGTTGGGTGTAACTGGGACCCTGTGTACACAATTTCGTTCCACCTCATGTAACACATGTGGTGAAATGACAATAAAATTCACTTGAATTGGAAATATAAAACAGACTGGTGGTCTACATCAGGGGTGCTCAATACGTCGATCGTGATCTACCAGTGGATCTCAAAGGTATTATGGGGTAGTTGGCATGGCATCAAAAAATAGACGTCAGCCTATCATCCATCTATAATATTTGTCACATGATTGACAGACAGGGCAGCCAGTCTGAGGCCCCGTTTACACGACGTGAATCATTCGTTCATTTACAGACAAGAGCCTCATTCTCTCTGAAACTGAAGGTTTCTGAATCCAGGGCTCAGAGTGGAAATTTTCAAGGGAACCCCACAGAAGTGTGAAATGCTCCAAGTGTGAAGTGGCACATGCACACTACAGGCTTCTGCAGTCCAAAGTTTTTCTGCTCCAACAACAGCGATAATAAATAACAGAGAGCAGAATGTTTTTGTGCTGCTCACCTTTTTCAGCATGTAGGAGCAAAATTAATAAAATCCAGACTCCAAAGAGACGTTAGTGTGTTCATCAGTTTACCTTTGATCATGCATATGCTGAGTGCAGCTCAGCCTGGCATCAGGGTTGCCAGATAAATTTAAAATGTCTTATTTCCCCCCTCCTGTTCTGTGCACATGTTCAACAAACACAACACACCTCATCTTAGAATATCTTTACTCAGCACATGTGACAGTTTAGGTTAAAATACTATCATTTTAAAGCCACAGTAATATAGTTCATCATTTATTTTCTGGCAACCCGACTGACATGGAAACTACATCATTTTCATGTAAACCACTCAATTTCTGTTTATTACCTCCAATACACATTGAAAAAACACTAACGTTTCCAGAGGTTGTTCTGGTGTCAATGGGGCCTTATAGCAGGTAGATCACTTTGACTTGGTCATTTTAAAAGGAGCTGCATGATTTTTAAAAAGTCTGGGACCCCTGGTCTACATCATATGAATCTAAAAAAAAAATGGAGGTGAGGCAGACTGTCACCTGTTTGTTTGGATGAGCGCTGTCGTAGCCAAGCACCAGGTTGGATTGTTTCGAGTGCAGCAGCAGGTCTGTCGGCTTGAAGGGGAGGGAGAAACCCTGCACGTTCTTACAGAAGTCAAAGGTGTTCCACAGGTAGTTGTTGGTGGAGTCTACAAAAATGTACTGAAAAAATGAGAGAAAAAAGTACGAGTTCATGAGTCATAGCACACATAAGAACAGCTTTTACTGCTAATTAACAGAAAAAAGATAAATTATTATAAATCAGTTTTGAGAAACTGCGGAATAGTAAAATATTGCAAAATGTAAGAAGCAAATGCATAAAAGCAGGAATCAAACAAGCAGAGGAATATCCAAGGAACTTAAGCATAACTAATGCTCGAGTGCTTGTCAGTAACGTGCCAGTGTTTAGCTAAATTATTAAAGTTAAAGCTGAGTCAACTTTGAAGTGATGATCTATTATCAATAACTAGAACATTATCAGCTGTAAAATCATCATCATCAACTTTATTTATAAAGCACTTTAACACCAGCCACAGCTGAAACAAAGAGCTGTACATCAGTAATAAATAAGATAAAGGAAAGCATAAAATAAAGCTACAAAGCTAAATGCACAATAAAAACACAATAAAACAACAAGTTAAACAGATAAAATCAATATCAATAAAAATAAGTAAAATCAAGTCTCAATTGGTTGAAGGCCAACAAATAGAGATGAATTTTGAGAAGGGTTTTAAAAATGGACAGGGAAGGGGCCTGTCGAATGTGCAAAGGCAGAGCGTTCCATAACTTAGGGCCAGTAACAGAGAAGGTCCTGTCTCCTCAAAGCTTCCTCTTACTCTTGGGGATGACTGGAAGCAGATGGTCAGAGGACCTGAGTGACTGAGGGGGAGTGTAGTGGAGAAGCTCTGTTAAATAAGGGGGGGGGCAAGGTGTTTAAAACCTTAAAGGGGACCACACATTCAAAATTCACTTTTTACTGTTTTTTTACTCAACTTTGGGTATTTACTTCATAAAAAAACAGTCCAAAGGCCAAAAAAATGCACCCAGTGGTTTATTTACTCTAAGTAGATTTATTTTACTGTGATAATATAGGTTTCGTTTTTGAAATAAACTGGAAGTCAATCTCGCATGTTACGTCACAAGCGAGAGAGGACAACCCACCCCAACCTGAGTCCAGCCCCTCACCTAGCAACCCCTGGTTAGGCTCAACCCACTTCTGTATTAAACACATGACTGTTGTTTTTCATGATTTCATCTCATCTTTTGTTTATATGTTCTTAATTTCATGTGTACAGCACTTTGTTGCAGCTGTGGTTTTTTAAATGGCTTTATAAATAAAGTATAATTGTTATTTTTATGTTTTAGTTCAATTTTTAGTGTATTTGCGATCGCTCCCAACGCGCAGCCGGCAAAAATTAAACGAGCAGACCCCCGGCATAGGGACCGGCGGCAACGGGACCCTCTTCTGGCGCGATGGAGCGGAGCTTCAACTGTACAGCCTGGCAGAAGCCTCGCAGCAGCGAGGACCTTCTCCTTACGGATTAATTTACGGGAGACACTTGGTGAACGTTGTGTGTGTCTTGACTGGAACAGCGATAACTCTCAAAATCTCCGCGTGCAACGAGCGGAGCTGGCGAAAACCGGAAGAGGAACAAGCTAACATTAGCATCGGATTCGGGTGGTCTAATGCTAAAAGGAGCAGCAAATTGCGGCGCGCTCAGACGGGTTTCGGTAAGTTATCTTAAGCTAACACTAACAGTAAGTCAAATGAGTAATAAAAAAAGAGCTAATTTTAAAACAACAACACATTACAGATACTGGCTGTTACAGAGGGCGTAAACAGATCGTTGAAGGGCGTGGACTTCAGAACTCAGTATCAGAAACCGGTCGTTCAAAACGAAAGTTAAAAATGGCAGAATTAAAAAGGGTATAATTAATTATCTAAGAATTATTTTGTGTATTAAAATGAATTAATATTGTCAAGATAGCACACAGAAATAACATAAAAATTTTAAATACTTACATGTGGTCCCCTTTAAAAACAAACAAAATAATTTGAAAATGAACTCTAAAATACGTGGGCAGCCAGTGGAGAGAAGCCAGGACAAGTGTGATGTGTCAGGTCAAAATCAGTCATAGAAGACAAAGTGTGGAGAGGCAAAGATTCTATTTCCTTAATTTAAGATAATCTGTTTCTTTGCCAATATTCCATTAGGTTTATTTCTACATAGTTGTAATATGTGTACTGAGTTTGTCCATTTACTGAAGTACAAAAGTTACTGTAAATGCTCCAAGTGTCATTTATATTTATATATGCAAAAGAACTTCATGCTGAAGCCAGAAGGGCTTTTAAACTGTGGGCTGAATCAGGCAAACCTACACATGGTCCAGTATTTGACTTTAAGAAGAGAACAAATGCTAATTTTAAACATGTTTTACGATTTATTAAGAGGAATGAAAACACACTTAAATCTGAGTCACTTGCAATGAAATTACAACATAACAGTCCTACTGAATTTTGGAAAGAAAGCGTCAGTCTGCTGTCATCCAGACGGAATTTCCCCACTAATAACTTCATATTTCGTTATTTAGAAAATATTTTGGGTTTAAAAAAATCACGCACCATAATTATTCTTGACAATAGGTTATTCTGTTTGAATTAGAATTATAATTTTAAGTTTAATTTGTCTGGTGTGTCGCGCAGGCTTCAGTGAGTCGTGCGCTCCCCTTGGTCATCAAAGCCCTCCTCATATTAACACCCAGGTACATAAAATTCCCATACACCGCCGCAGAACAAGTACGAATTAAGACTGATTTTCATGCTATTGCTGGACTGCTGTGCCAAACACCATCGGAGCAATAGATTATTATATCTGATTCGAAATATAACCTGCAGAATGTGGTTGTGCGCTGACCAGGAGGAGCGCGCATGACTCATTTGTGCTGCAAAACATGTTGGCACGCATCTTGCGCAGCATGGCATTTATTGTCCATCCATCTTGGTAACGCAGACTATTCCTTGACCACCTCCTGTCCGTGCTGCGGCGAGACGTTTGTTTGAAGCCATTTTCAGATCAAACCATTTATTCTTGATTTCTGATACTGTACGACCCACGGGAGACACAACATATGCACTACAATATTAATATGAAGTTAACTGTAGTTTCGAGACATTTTAAAATGCTTCTGTTCAAAAACACATCCGACACTTGCGGGGGGGTGGGGGGTAGCGGTGCGCCACAGCTCTTCTGAATAAGTGAAACTATAATGTAACACAGTTGTTTACACTAAAATTAAAAATATTTGACCATCCGACACTTGCGGGGGGGGGGGGTTAGCGGTGCGCGACAGCGCGACTGAGAGCAGAACTTCAATCTCCGAACACGTGAAATTCTTCTTTTTACTTCTTGAGTTTGAATGAATGGACACTTCCTGCTGTCAAAAGGCAGGAAACGTGGCCTTATATGGTGTTTTGAGAGGTGGGAATTATGTAAATGACCTCTCCGCGAGCACGCGCAGGTGGATAGAACAGGTGGGATTCATTAAATTTACGCAGCTTGTTTACACACTTTTCCTGTGGATAGAAGAGTTTGTTGAATCTGACGTGGCATGTTCGAACGAACGCTTCGTACGAACAAAAGTAGGAGAAATTTAGGATAAAAATACGAACATGTTCTTGCATGAGGCCCAATGTCCTTATCTTGAAAAAAGTCCACAACTTCTTTTTCTAGAGTTCGCTGTTCTCTTTGTGATCCATCCTCTGTCGATTTTTCACCTGAAACCACTCTTGTAAAAAGTCGAGGTTTAATCTCTAGTCCAGTGATAACAAGATTATCTTGTCTCGCATTTTGTTCCAGATCATCAATTCGTTGCTCTAGAATATTTATTTTTTGTCTTTATTTTCTAACTGCAGTCTCAGTTGTTTTACCTCCTCAAACAAGCCCATTAGGAGTTTATTTTGAGATGTCAGTGCAACTAATTCTGAGTTAATAAAGTTCAAAGATTTTCTGATTTCCTCCATATCATCCAAGGACTGTTTGGGCTGCTCCTTTTTTTGTTTTGATGACATTGTTTAATGACTGAGATTTTCATGATGGTGGTGTATCCACGCTAGCACACTGCCACAACAGGCAGGAAAAATACTGATCAATCCACTCCTAGGATCCACACAAATAACACTCTTCTCAAGAAACAGTTACTCACGAGAACCAGAGTTGAAGGTTGAAGAGTGATATCTAACTGCCGAATCGAACAGCCTCTCAGTCACGGTCGCTCCCAATCCTTAGCAGAATATGCTAACCAGGCCAGTCTCCCACCTCTGTGCTGCTAGCTCCTCCGCTCTCCCGGTTCGGTGCTGCTCGGTGCCGCCTGCCTTGCCGCTCACCCGTCTAGGCGCTATCAGCCTCGCCGCTCTCCCGGCTAGGTGCCACTAGCCTCGCTGCTCTCCCGGCTAGGTGTTGCTAGCTCCGCCACTCTCCTACCACGGTGCTGCTTGGTGCCGCTTGCCTCGCCGCTCTCCCAACCAGGCGCCGCCAGCTCCAACGCTCTCATAGCTAGGTGCTGTTAGCCTCGCCGCTCTCCCGGCTAGGCGCTGTTAGCTCCGACGCTCTCCTGGCTAGGTGCTACCAGCCTCGCCGCTCCCCCGGCTAGGCGCTGCTAGCTCCGACACTCCCACGGCTAGGTGCTGTTAGCCTCGCCGCTCTCCCGGCTAGGTGTCGCCAGCACCGACGCCCTCCTGGCTAGGCGCTACTAGCCTCGTCGCTCACCCGGCTAGGTGCCGCTCGTTCAGCCGCTCTCACGGCTAGGTGCTGCTAGCTCCGCCACTCTCCCACCACGGTGCTGCTTGGTGCCGCTTGCCTAGCCGCTCTCCCGGCTAGGTGCTGCTAGCTTCAACGCTCTCCCACCTCGTCCCCACATGCGAAGCAGGCAGACAACAACCCTCCAACAATCCTCCAACAATCCTCCCCAGACAACAATTCTCCAAATTTGTTTGAAAATGAGATTGTTTGAAAATTTATGACTCCAACGTAGCAGAGCGCTCCTCTGCACGTCCGCACAGTTGATGGTAATCTATGAATTTCTTCAAGCTGAAGCTTGATTTAGTAACATTAGTAACATGAACTTACACAACATTAGTAACATGAACTTACACAACATTAGTAACATGAACTTACACAACATTAGTAACATGAACTTACACAACATTAGTAACATGAACTTACACAACATTAGTAACATGAACTTACACAACATTAGTAACATGAACTTACACAACATTAGTAACATGAACTTACACAACATTAGTAACATGAACTTACACAACATTAGTAACATGAACTTACACAACATTAGTAACATGAACTTACACAACATTAGTAACATGAACTTACACAACGTCAGTAACAAGAACTTACACAACATTAGTAACAAGAACTTACACAACATTAGTAACATGAACTTACACAACATTAGTAACAAGAACTTACACAACATTAGTAACATGAACTTACACAACATTAGTAACAAGAACTTACACAACATTAGTAACATGAACTTACACAACATTAGTAACATGAACGTACACAACATTAGTAACATGAACTTACACAACATTAGTAACATGAACTTACACAACATTAGTAACATGAACTTACACAACATTAGTAACATGAACTTACACAACATAACACACAGGAGCATGTTGGTCTCACCTCTGGTTACAGCCAGAGGGATGCTTAGGTCAGAATCGCTCCACGTCCTCCCCAGCTGGACTCTGTACTGACACCGGTACAAGGCTAGCCGAGAGTCCTGGACCGGCACTGAGAAGGTCGCCTGATGCTGGATGACTGTAGCCTGGTGGGAGGCGAGGGGATGTTCACTCTCCTCCAGATAGAGTGAGAAGGTGGCACCGGGGTATGCAGCAGAACCGATGCAGACCAGATGCCACACATCTGTGTGCAGCTGGAGAACAAGGGACGGCGCTGGAAGCTTGTCTGAGAGGAAGATCAGAAAATAATAAATTTACTCAGGTGAAATCACCGACGTCATTTAGACCAAAGCCTTTTGTTCTTTAAAAGAAGGAGCTCTGTCCCATCACTTTTACAATCCAAACACCAAACTATGTGTAAAATGTAAAATAAATAAATAAACGCTCTGTGCAATCATTTCCAAACGTGTTAAATTTGATTCACAATGGAACAGAGTAAACATGGCAACTGATGAAACTAAAACATTTCACAATTTTAGATTTTATTTTTATTTAGGGCAGCAACACGTCTCAATAATGTTGGAGCAATCAAAGGTTGTAAAAGTTACAAAGAAACAGCTAGAGGACATTTTTCAACTAATTGGGTTAATTGTCAACAGGCCTGTCAGAGGACTGGCTGTAACGAGAGTTTTAGAGAGGCTGAGGGGCTAAGATGGGCAGAAGTTCATCAGTCTGCTAAACTGCATTAAAACAGTGGAAGAATTTCAGAATAATGTTCCTCAGTGGAAAATAGGGAAGACTTTGAATGTCTCACCAGTGTCTAATCTCAAGAGATGACCATGAATCTGTAGAAATGTCTGAGGTCAAAGGTCAAGGGTGAAAGTCAATATGGTCGTGGTCTACGACCCCTCAGGTGCTTCTTAATAGGTCTCTCTTGAAAATGAGTTCTTGCGACTCAATGACACTACCTGTTTAAATAAAGGGTAAATAAATAAATAAAAAACCTTTAGTGAAGCAGTCATTGTGCTGTGTTGTTTCCTGTAGTCAGATTGGAGAGAAGATCAAATATTAAGAGTCCAAATACTTTGACTTGAGGATTTATCCGTTTTTATAAAACCTTAGCTAAAATACAGAGTTTGGAGAGGGATCGATAATTGTTCAGTATAGTGGGGTCTCCTCCCTTCAGTAATGGCAGCACTCTCTTGTAAATGAGTCCCCGAGGCTCAGTGGGATTAACCTGTCTAAATAAAGATTGAATGAATGAAAACAGCTGTTTTCCAAGCATCTGGGACAGTATTATGTTGTATAGACAGATTCAAGTTCTGCTATAATTTGTGCATCTAGATTTCAGACGTAAGGAGGGAGGTCATCAGGGCCTGCAGATTTTCTAGTATCCAGATCTTTTAACAGTTTGGTAACCTCACTGACTGAGAACGGAGAAAAACAGAATGTATGGTTTACTGAGGTTTGACTTGTTGCTGGAGGTGATTTACTTTTAGAAACTGTATCAAACAAGGAACTGGAGGCTACAACATGTTTGTTGAAACTCATTCTTATCTGACACACGAGCAGAGTCGACAATTGTAATGGCAGGTGAGATGAGTGAGTGCTGCCATCAAGAGAATTCATAGTTTTCCAGAAGCTCTTGGATTGTTTAGATCACTGGTCCCCAAACTTTTTCCTGTGAGGGCCACATAACTTTTCCCTTCTTTGGTGGGGGGCCGGAGTCAGTTTTTAACAGGAAAAAGTGTGACGATTGCAGGAGTGCCTAAATCAGGGGTGCCCAACCTTTTTTGAACCAAGAGTTACTTTTGAAGTCGGCAGTTTGCCGAGAGCTACTCGTCCAGTCTCAGTATCAAAAAACAAAATTTTTCATCTCCCTACTCCTCACTTCTTTAAAGTAAATAAAACAGAACGTAATGTGTTGCTAGTTTTATTTAATTAAAGTATTTTATCAAAGTAAAATGACGCAATATTTGAAAAGCACACCATATTTTTTAAAGAAACGAATAAACAATGAACTGAACAATATAAAACTCCCTCATTTACACTAACTATTTACAAAAAGTGACTTACAAAGGTGCAGATTTACAAATCTCCAACAACTATTTCAAACCTCAATAAAACCTAAATATCAAAACTAGGCAGCTGCTCTGTGCAGCAGGATGGTGTCATCTGGTGCAAGCTGTATAAAATAAATGTGTCTCTACCTTAGTGGCACTTCTGACACTGAGAGGAGGAGGCGCGGGGCAGTATGAGGTGGTTGGGAGGCGCAGGCAGGTCTCCAGATGATCATCAGTCATTGTGGATCTGTTTTTGGACTTGATGATTTTCATGTGTGAAAAAGCAGACTCACACAGGTAGGTAGATCCAAAAAGTGCTGTTAAGTTCAAAGCACATCTTCGGATGTAAGGATACTTTTCTTCTGAGAGCAGACTCCAGAACTCTCCATCCACGCCAGGTGATGCTCGAATTACAGATGAGGCAAATAGACTTTGAATTAGAATAAACAAAAAAATACTCCTCCTCCCACTCTGTGTGAAAATAATACGTTTTTGTTTGCTTGTTTGCTAGTTTTCCATCCATGTTTACTGTGCACCGACAGCTCCACTGCTGTCCTAAAGTCTCGTGAGAGCGCTGTGTCACCGCACCCAAAACTCGCAAGACTATGTCTGTGAGAATACAAGATGATGTGAAAGGGAGACAATTCAACTTACTCCTTCATCTTTAAAAACTGTGTTAGGATAGGCTAAGTACTTGGTGACCGTACAGTACTGTACATGTATTCATTTGTAAAAAAAAAAATAAAAAAAGTTGTTTTGTTTGGTTTTTTTTTTACTATTGTTCTGGGGGCCTGACCAAATGTGGGGGCGGGCCGGATGCGGCCCGCGGGCCGTGGTTTGGGGAACACTGGTTTAGATATTTGGTGGTCTGAGATAAATAGTAGTTTTGTTTTGCCGCTTTAATGGAAGCTGTACAGTGATTCTGTAACGAACGTATTTGGAACCAATGACTTAACTCTGTTGGATTTTTCTACCTGGATTACTGATCATGCATCAGGACATCTTACTTGTAACGGTAACTGGAAGCACATTGCTGACTGAAGAATTGAGCAGCATCCTCCTTCTGTGTATTTGATAGATGCAGGAGTACTCCCCCTCCTCTCCTGGTCCAACTGGTCCCACGGTGAAGACCCCCGGCTGCGGTTCAGGGTTTGAAGCCTGGCCGGCCTGAAGCTGAGGGATTACACACGCTGTTCGCTCGCTGGTCCTCAGCAGAAGAAAGGTGGCTGGACTGTTGGACTGGGACAGAGGAGCAGGGATGGTGCAGCAGAAGCGGAGCATGTCCCCCCGTTTAATACCAGAGGAGGGCTCCACAGACAAGAGAGGAGGGGCCAACCAGAGGGGGCCATGGGTCGGGCCTTCAGCTGCAGGACAAACATAAAAACAGATTATTGAGCACTGACGGTCTCTGGGTGTGTGTGGTCGCCTTCAAATGTTCCTCAGCACGTTTATCAGACAAACTGCTTCACCACGCAGAACTTTAAGGACGGCCGTGACTTTGACTTTTCTTACTTTGATACTGTTTGACATACTTTACATTACAGGTGGTCCCCGACTTACGACGGCCTCGACTTACGGCAATCCAACTTTACAAACGCATCATATTAATAAAAATATGGGGAAAAAAATTTAAATTAAAAATTTAAAAAATATTGTGTGTTTAAATGTTCTTGATTTTATGTGTACAGCACTTTGTTGCAGCTGTGGTTGTTTTAAATGGCTTTATAAATAAAGTATTATTATTATTATTATTACATAATTTTTAATTTTTAAGCCGATTTACGAAGTTTGCGGCAGTTTCCGACAGTTTTCGACAGTCAGTTTTCGGCAGTGCCCACGAGTTTAGCTGTAGCCAGTTAGCTCCAGCCTTGACAGCCAGCTTTGTCCGATCAGAGGTTCCTACGCTCGGATACATGATCTGGAGCTGAACGGTGGTTTTGTGGAGGAATGGATGGGTGAAACAAAACGACGCTGTTGACCGCGTGAAGCAGCAGACAGCGAGCCGGACCGGAGTAGCAACGAGCTAACATTCTAACAAGCCTTGCTGTAGGATGCACGGTTGGATGCTAACGCCCCATTGGGGACACGGAGCCGACAGGCGGCGGCCGGGAGCTCGCCTCTATGTCCGCCTGGCAGCCTAAGATGTTGTCTGGACACCGAGCTAACATGCGAAAACGCGACAAACAGCTGCGGCAGCCTTGGCTGGGCTAACGCTAACGGGTGCTGCTAATGGCGGGGCTAACATGCTAACGCGGAGCAGCTTGTTTTGGATGGACGACGCAGAGAAATGGCTTTCAGTAAGTTATTAACTCTTTTTCTGGCTCCAAATGTATGGAGTTAACAAGCTAACAGTCCTTCCTGTAAACAGTTTGGACCGCGTGGAGCAACACGAAGCTGCGGAGCTTGGACGAGCAACAAGCTAACATGCTAAAAGACGGAGACAGGCTTGACCAGCTCAGAGTAAGAAATTATTTTTTTATTTTTTAGCTCTGGACTGTATATGTTTTGTGATAATTATGTAGCTGTGTTAGGATAGGTGAAGTGCTTGGTAACTTGGTAACTGTTCATTACCGTACATGTACGTGTATCAGTGGCAGCTCGTGTGGTTCTGACTTACGTCATTTTCCTGTTATGAACGGACCGTAGGAACGGAACTCGTTCGTAAGTCGGGGACCACCTGTATTTGAAGTTCTTTCACAGAAATGCTTTGGGATTTTTTAAACAAATGCATCTTTCATATCTACTTGACCATACTTGCTCTTTTTGCTCATTTTAGCTTTTAGCTACTGTTTGGCTCATTTTAGCTTTTTCCCACGGTTTTGCTCAGGCTGCAGTTTTGCTTACTTCACACTTTTGTTACTGTTTTGCAAACTTGTCTTTTAGCTACAGTTCTGCAAATTTGAACTTTTGATCATTTTTAGCTTTGGCAAACCTTTTGCCTTTGATTTTACTTCTGGTTTTGCTAGTTTTTGCTTTTATCTACAGTTTTGCTAATTCTAGCTTTCAGTTACTCTTTTGCTCATTTTACCTTATCCAAACAATTTAGTTACCATACTTTAGCTTTATGGCTTTTTATTTTCTTGCTAATTTTGACTTGTAGCTACAGTTTTGCCTTTTGAGCATCTGATAATTTAGCTTTTAGCTTCTGTTTCACAGATTTGAGCTTTTTTTCCCTTCAATTATTTTTCTGTATGGAGCTTTTTTTCTGCTTGTTTTCACTTGAACAAACCAGTTTGTATCCCTGAATGAATGTGTTAAATGGGGGTGCCACAGGATGTTCTTCCTGACTCAACCACAGACACCGAGCTACCACAGCCTCTGTGTGGAGCAGAGAGCTGCTGTCTGGGGTGCCTGGGTTAGCAGGTGGTGGAGGTTAAGGGCCTTGCTCAAGGGCCCAGAGTGGGGCAAATGAGGGTGGAGACAGGTGTGGGTGCTTCACCTATCACCACCTACATTTTGACATTGTTAGTCCTGGGAGTTGAACCAGCGACCTTCCGATCACAGGCCCATCTTCTCTTACCTCTGCACCACCCCGCCCACTTCAGTTATTTTACTTAAAAGTAAAATTACACAAACTAGTTCCAAAAAATCAAAAAGGCGTTCAATACAAGATCAACTGGACTTTATTTGTTGCAGAAAACGTTTCGACTTCTGTCCAGGAGGCTTTTTCAATTCCATGAAATGGTAACTTGGTAACTGTTCATTACCGTACATGTACGTGTATCAGTGGCGGCTCGTGTGGTTCCGACTTACGTCATTTTCCTGTTACGAACGGACCGTAGGAACGGAACTCGTTCATGGAATTGAAAAAGCCTCCTGGATAGGAGTCGAAACGTTTTCTGTAACAAATAAAGTCCAGTTGATCTTGTATTGAACGCCTTTTTGATTTGATCATGTCCTGGACGACTGAGAATCTTCACCAGCTGTTCATTTTGGGAAGGATACCCTAAGAGCTGTGCTGGAGTTTGAGAAGATGTCAAGGAAGTTTGCAGACTACAGGAACCATCTTTGTTTCAGTCTGAGATGCAGACAAGAAGAACTCACCCCCAGCAGTTTAAAACTCAACTCGACAATCAAAGGACAAAGAGCTGAAGGAATCCTCCTTAAAGCTCAACACAAGCTTCTCAATGAGAGAATAAGAAAGATCCACTTCACCATTGAAGCTCTCTCACTCAAAATGGATCAGAGCCTCCAAAAGCTCTCTACTCTTTTACCACCACCTCTGTTGGAAGAAGTGTCTTGCTTTGTTGAAAAGGCCCAGCTATCACAGCACCACAAAAGCAAGGAACGTCAAAGAAATAAGTTTCTAAAATTACAACAGAGAGCGTTCCTCTCATCACAAAACATCAGTCAAGATAAGGAGGTTGTCGCCAACACAAATACAGTACTCAGGAACTGTGGGTTCGAAATTTGTCTAACAGGACCTTGACACAACCTGAGAAAAATGTGTTGACAAAAGGACTAAATTTTGTCATCTCACCACAAGAAATACCTGTTGTGGAACTAATCACAGCCACTGAATCTGCGATTAGGAACAACAATTTGACAGAAACAGAGGCAGAACAACTCAGAATGAAAATATCAGCTACGCTCTCCAGTGCCAAACTGCCTCCTTCAAATCTTACACCGCAGGAAAGGAAAGCGATAACATCACTCAGCCAGGACCAAAACATCACCATTTTACCAGCGGACAAAGGAAGATGCACAGTAATCCTCAACACGTCTGATTACCAGGAGAAAATAACCACACTACTGAGTGACAGGAACACCTATGAGCCTCTGAAGATGGACCCAACTAACACTTTTAAAAAGAAAGTCACAGATTATCTGCAAAAACTTGAAAAGTAGAAAACAGTCAAAGTCAAAGTCAAAGTCAACTTTATTGTCAGAACTGCAATATGTACAGGACATACACAGGACCGAAATTGCGTTTCTCTCAGTCCCTCGGTGCAACAGTAACCATCTAAACACTAAACACTAAAACATTTAATAAACATAAGCATAAAATAGTAAAAGTGTAACACTGTCCTGAGTTTTTCATAATAGTATAAAAGTATGAAAATTTACACCAACACTGAAACACCAAACACCCAATGAACATAAGCATTTTTTTTTTTTTCTTCTTCTTCTTTCGGCTTTTTCCCTGCGTTAGGGGTCACCACAGCGATCTAGTCGCATGAAGATTTGGCAGTTGTTTTTACGCCGGATGCCCTTCCTGACACAACCACAGACCACCGAGCAACCACAGCCCTCTGTGTGGAGCAGAGAGCTGATATCTAGGGTTCCCGGGGGAGCAGATGGTGTGGGTTAAGGGCCTTGCTCAAGGGCCCAGAGTGGGGCAGATGAGGGTGGAGACAGGTGTGACCGCTTCACTTATCCCACCCACATCTTTGATGTTGTCGGTACCGGGGCTTGAACCGGCGACCTTCCGATCACAAGCGCACCTTCTTAACCTTTGCGCCACCACTCCCCAATGAACATAAGCATAAAATGAAATAATAAAAGTGTAATACTGTCCTGAGTTTTTGCATAGTAGTATAAAAAGTATAAAACGTATATCTATAAAATAAACTGAAGTTTCTAGCGTTGACATTTGCAAAGAGTGGCACAGCAGCATATAAGTTAATGTACACAGTATATGTATGAGGTAGTTGATGTTGGTATAGAGGCAAAGTGGCATATGCAGTAAGGCACATAAGGCACATTTGGCATCCTTAGATAAGGCTAGTCAGAGAATACTGTATATGTATCTGCAGTAGTGTAGATAAAAGTAGTGTAAATGTAAACAGTCAATCAATCGACTGTATTATAGACTGTACCCGGGTGAGGCCACTCCCTGTCTGTATGGACTTCCAAAAATACACAAAGAAGGTACACCTCTCAGACCCATCGTCAGCAGCATGAACTCAGTGACATACAATGTTGCTAAACATCTGGCTGGTATTTTAGCTCCTCTGGTTGGAAACACACCTCATCATATAAAAACTCCATTGATTTCACCAACAAAGTTCAACATTTGAAGCTGACCCCGGGAGAAACTCTTGTATCATATGATGTGACTTCTCTGTTCACATGCATACCCATTTCTGAAGCAGTAGAAACCGTCAAAAAAAGACTTCTACAGGACAAGGATTTGGACAAAAGGACCAACTTAACCCCAGACCACATCTGCACCCTGCTGGATCTCTGCCTCTCCACCACTTATTTCAAGTTCAATGACAGATTTTACAGACAGAAGCACGGCTGTGCCATGGGATCTCCAGTGTCACCCATTGTTGCTAATCTTTACATGGAGGAAGTGGAACAGAGAGCCCTAAACTCCTATGAGGGGACAACTCCAAGCCATTGGTTCAGATACGTGGATGATACCTGTGTCAAAATCCAAGCCAGGGAGGTGGAAGCGTTCACCAGACACATTAACTCTGTTGATAACAACATCAAGTTCACCAGAGAGGATGCTAACGACAATAAGCTGCCTTTTTTGGACTGTTTGGTGCATATGGAGGGAGATGACAGTCTCAACATTGAAGTTTACAGAAAACCAACCCACACAGACCAATATCTCCTGTTCGACTCTCACCATCCACTGGAGCACAAACTTTCTGTCATCAGAACTTTACAGCATCGGGCAGAACACATCCCCACAAGGACAGAAGGGAAGGAAAAGGAACAGAAACACATCAACAAATCGCTGCAAACATGTGGATATCCCAACTGGGCTTTTGTCAAGTCAGCAAGGAAATCTGCTAAACACAATAATCAACAGAAAAAGTCTAACAGACGGAAAAACATTGTCATTCCTTATGTTGCTGGAGTCTCAGAGAATTTCAGAAGGATTTTCAACAAACACAACATCCCAGTACATTTCAAACCCAGCAGGACTCTCAGACAGAGGCTGGTCCACCCTAAGGACAAAACCCCACACACAAACAGAGTGGTGTGGTGTACGCAGTCCAGTGCAGCGAGGTCTGCTCAGACCTCTACATTGGAGAAACTAAGCAGCCTCTTCACAGACGAATGTCCCAACACAGGAGAGCAACCTCCTCTGGACAAAACTCAGCTGTTCACCTCCACCTCACGGACAAGGGTCACTCATTTGAGGATGAAAATGTGCAAATTTTGGACCGAGAGCACAGATGGTTTGAGAGAGGTGTGAAGGAAGCTGTTTATGTTAAGAGAGAAAAACCTTCTCTTAACAGAGGAGGAGGTCTGAGATTTCAACTTTCCAAGACTTACAACTCAGTTTTGGGGCTGATTCACAAACGTTTTACACCGGATGGGAGCAGAGGTGTCTTGTCTGTGAATTAGACTAGCAAAGTTTGTTGAGAAACCTCTGTTGTTGGGCTGTGAGGTGTTTTTTGTCAATTTACATACAGTGTTGTGTCTTCTGTCAGAGACCTCAAGGGAACCCCCTACTGTTAAGGTGTGATCTGTCAATTTACATGTATGTGTTACCTCAGCTTGCAATTTACATATGATGGTGCGTGGTTCTGTTATAACTGCAAACTTCCCACAGTTTGTTCATGGAATTGAAAAAGCCTCCTGGATAGGAGTCGAAACGTTTTCTGCTACAAATAAAGTCCAGTTGATCTTGTATTGAACGCCTTTTTGATTTATCATGTCCTGGACGACTGAGAATCTTCACCAGCATAAAGTTCCAAAGTTGAAGTAAAATCTAGAACAATGAGGTGAAACGTCAAGTTTCTGTAGACAGCTGTGTGTGTGTGTGTGTGTGCGTGCGTGCGTGCGTGCATGCGTGCGTGTGTGCGTGTGCGTGCGTGTGTGTGTGTGTGTATGTGTGTGTGTGTATGTTGTGTGTGTTGTTGTGTGTGTGTGTGTGTGTGTGTGTGTATGTGTGTGTGTGTTTTCAGGATGTACCCCCCACAGAGCAGAGGACAGTCCAACACTGAGTCGTCTGATTGAGCTGCAGGTTGTTGTGAGCGGATGTTCGTGTTTATGGTTTCTGTTCATTCTGAGCAGCCCAGTCCTCACCTCCTTCTACATGTGTGCAGTGGAGAGCGTCCTGTGCTCCAGCATCAATGTGTGGCATGAGGCTGCACAGTTGCAGAAATAAAAGCTCTGCAGAGAGTGGTGAAGGCTGCACAGAAGTCTTGGAGTCAGTCTCCCCACCATCACAGACATTTACACCTCCAGATGCAGGAAAAGAGCCACCTGCATCATGAAAGACCTCACTCACCCAGCACACTCACTCTTTGCCCCACTCCCCTCAGGACGGAGGTTGAGGAGCATCAAATGTAGAACCACTAGACTGAGGAACAGCTTCTACCCTGAGGCTGTTAGACTCATGAATAAATAAATAATAAGAATAAACACTGCAAAATATCACATCATGCTGATCTAAAAAAGCTAAGTCTGGTCCTCTGGACATTCAAAAAATAAAACAAAACAAAGCAAAAAAAAAATGTAGAAACGTTTCGTCTTTCGTCCGAAAGACTTCCTCAGTCTGAGTTGCTGTGTTCAGCTCAGTCTTATAAATAGCACCCTCCCACAGTGTTGCACAACCAGTTGGCTGATGACAGCCTGAAACCAGCTGCTCACATGATCAAGGAGGGCCATCAGCCTAACAATGGATCATTAGCACCCTGATGGTTGTTTGCTATTCACAGAGGGCTGAGTGATACTAGCAATAACAGCATTGTAAGAGGGGGACAGTTGAACCCGGAGGCCTCCACCTCTGTTTAATGATGGACGGTTTCTTTTCACAAAGATGGCCTCCTTTACTCCTCTCTCAAACCATCGTTCCTCTCTATCAAGGATGTGAACATCTTCATCCCTGAAAGAGTGACCTCTGACCTGGAGATGAGTGTAGACCACAGAGTCCTGACCTGATGATGTTGATCTTCTGTGCTGGGCCATCCTTTTGGCCAGTGGCTGTTTAGTTTCCCCGATATTATAAGACAATATATCTTATCATGGATGAAGATGTTCACATCCTTGATAGAGAGGAACGATGGTTTGAGAGAGGAGTAAAGGAGGCCATCTTTGTGAAAAGAAACCGTCCATCATTAAACAGAGGTGGAGGCCTCCGGGTTCAACTGTCCCCCTCTTACAATGCTGTTATTGCTAGTATCACTCAGCCCTCTGTGAATAGCAAACAACCATCAGGGTGCTAACGATCCATTCGTTAGGCTGATGGTCCTCCTTGATCATGTGAGCAGCTGGTTTCAGGCTGTCATCAGCCAACTGGTTGATCCACTGTGAGAGGGTGCTATTTATAAGACTGAGCTGAACACAGCAACTCAGACTGAGGAAGTCTTTCGGACGAAAGACGAAACGTTTCTACATTTTTTTTGCTTTGTTTTGTTTTGTTTTGTTTTTTGAATGTCCAGAGGACCAGACTTAGCTTTTTTAGATTTTTCTACCTGGATTATTGAGCATGCATCAGAGTACATCATGCTGATGCTGATCTGTTTTCTTGTTGCTGTATTCATCTGTGACCATCTGCTCATACAGACTCATGTTCGTGCTGCTGTTTATTTCCACTATATTAGGCTTAGTGTATTACTAGTTGATGTTTTTCTTAGTTAGTTCTAGATGTTATTACTGTTTTTCTCTTGCATTTGTTGTTGGATGTAACTGGGACCCCGTGTACATAATCTCGTTTTCATCACATGTACCACATGCGGTGCAAATGACAATAAAGACTCTCTGACTTTGACTCTGACTGACTCATTGCAGCAGCTTGAACGTGTTTGTTCTTTTCATGAATTAAATGCAACGCAGCAGCTGAAGAACCGTCATTCGTCCAGTAAACCGTGAGCGTCCCTGTGTGTCACCACAACGTGTGTCGTGTGTTTGACAGGAACACAAAGACTCTGAAGAAGACAGGACTGCTCTGGACTGTGTGGTGCAGCTCACCCACCTCCTGGAGCGTCCAGGTGTAAGTAAGGACTGAAGGCGCTGTAGCTCCCTCCCTGGTTCTTGAAGAGACAGCAGAAAAGTCTGGTCTGGCCTGCGTCCTCCATCTGGACTCTGAAGTGAGCCTGCTCCGCAGCAGACTGCAGGGTCTGTGAGTCCACCTCAGTGAAAACAGAGCAAATTAATCCACACGTTTCACAAAAACCACACACACACCGTTACAATGTAATTACTTTCTCTGTGATGTGATACAGCATGAACTCCACCCCACGATGGCCCCTGGGGGCCTGGCAGACCAGGATCACGGAGTCCCTCAGGGTAGCAGAGATGTTCAGAGTCGGTGTTGGAAGGGCGTGGGAAGAAGTGGAGGCTGAAAGTCTGGCTACAAAACAAAAAAACTTTGTAAGTTACAAAACCTGCTGCAGCAGCAGTTGATTAGAAAACATTGATTTCTGCATGTTATGACATCATTCTGCATGTTATGACATCATTCTGTATGTTATGACATCATACTGCATGTTATGACATCATTCTGCATGTTATGACATTATACTGCATGTTATGACATCATTCTGCATGTTATGACATCATTCTGTATGTTATGACATCATACTGCATGTTATGACATCATACTGCATGTTATGACATCATTCTGCATGTTATGACATTATACTGCATGTTATGACATCATTCTGCATGTTATGACATCATTCTGTATGTTATGACATCATACTGCATGTTATGACATCATACTACATGTTATGACATCATACTGTATGTTATGACATCATTCTGCATGTTATGACATCATTCTGCATGTTATGACATCATTCTGCATGTTATGACATCATACTTTATGTTATGACATCATACTTTATATTATGACATCATACTACATGTTATGACATCATTCTGCATGTTATGACATCATACTGCATGTTATGACATCATACTTTATATTATGACATCATACTGTATGTTATGACATCATTCTGCATGTTATGACATCATACTGCATGTTATGACATCATTCTGCATGTTATGACATCATATTGCATGTTATGACATCATTCTGTATGTTATGACATCATACTGCATGTTATGACATCATTCTGCATGTTATGACATCATACTGCATGTTATGACATCATTCTGCATGTTATGACATCATTCTGCATGTTATGACATCATTCTGCATGTTATGACATCATACTTTATGTTATGACATCATACTTCATGTTATGACATCATACTGCATGTTATGACATCATATTGCATGTTATGACATCATTCTGCATGTTATGACATCATACTGCATGTTATGACATCATTCTGCATGTTATGACATCATTCTGCATGTTATGACATCATACTTCATGTTATGACATCATACTACATGTTATGACATCATTCTGTATGTTATGACATCATACTGCATGTTATGACATCATTCTGCATGTTATGACATCATAATGCATGTTATGACATCATTCTGCCTGTTATGACATCATACTTCATGTTATGACTTCATACTACATGTTATGACATCTTACTGCATGTTATGACATCATACTGCATGTTGTGACATCATACTGCATGTTATGACATCATTCTGCATGTTATGACATCATACTTCATGTTATGACATCATTCTGTATGTTATGACATCATACTGCATGTTATGACATCATTCTGCATGTTATGACATCATACTGCATGTTATGACATCATTCTGCATGTTATGACATCATTCTGCATGTTATGAAATCATACTTCATGTTATGACATCATACTTTATGTTATGACATCATTCTGCATGTTATTCATTCATTCATTCAACCTTTATTTAGTCAGGTAAATATTTTGAACTTCATGGGCTCATTTACGAAAGCGACCTGCTAAAACTAAAGAACAATGAACAGCAGTGGTAGAATTTCCTTAAACCATAAACAATAAACAACAAACAATAAACAATAGAAAACAAAAGAGAGAAAAAAACAAAAGAAAGTTTTTTTTTTATTTTTTATTTTTTTAACAAAGTATCAAAAAACTAGCAAAACATTATAAGGTAGACGTATAAAATCAAAGACAGGAACAAATCTGCATTGGTTTTTGCCAGGATTCCAACAGATTCTGAAAACCATTTAGAGAAGTCAAGGTCGAGAGCTTCAGATCTTTTTGTAAGATATTCCATGAAGCAGGAGCAGAGTAGGAGAAGGCCCTTTTTCCAAGTTCAGTCCTCACTATGTTCCAAGATGGCGGCGCGTGCAAACGTTGCGGCTTCTCTCTCTCCCAGCAACACGGTGCTTTTGTCTGTTTTGTCCTGCACGCCGCAATTTGCCGGCACGTCTTTGTCTTGTCTACGTGTTCAAGAACGCAAGTATAGCCGTGAATTCCTGCTTGATGTCGGAAAAACCGCTCATTTGGGAATAAACAGCGAACTCCAGGAGAAGCTAAATGAGCTCGAGGAGGAGTTACGTGAGCTTCGTGACTGCGAGCTGCTCTGGAAGCCAGCCCCGAGCTTCCCTTCATCGCGCCCGCCGTGGAAGTGCCACAAGCGGCGTGACGCTTCACCGCGCCCGCCGTGGAAACGCCACAAGCGGCGTGACAGGAAACAGAAGCGGGGTAAACGTGGAGGTATCAGAGCTAGGCTAGCAGCTAGCCCACACAGGCCGGCTATTCCATCCATGGTTCTGGCTAACGTGCGCTCCTTGGACAACAAATTGGATTATATACGCCTGCTACGAACGACACAAAAGACTGTGAGAGACTGTTGTGTGTTTGTATTCACGGAAACGTGGCTTAACAACAACGTTCTGGACCATGCTATTCAGCTGGAGCAGCTAACATGCTACAGAGCGGACCGAGCTTTCATCAAGGGAGGTAAGACTCGCGGAGGCGGGCTCTGTGTTTACATCAACAACGCATGGTGTCGTGATGCTGCTGTGGTCTACAAACACTGCTCACATTTAGTGGAGTTCATGACTATTAAATGCAGACCGTTCTATTTACCGAGGGAGTTTACAGCTGTTATGATTGTTGCTGTATATATCCCTCCAAGCTCCAACAGCAAAGATAGAGGTGAGGCACTGAATGAACTATATCTGCACATCAGTGAGCAACAAACAGCCCACCCTGATGCTTTTCTCATCACGGCTGGTGATTTCAACCAAGCAGATTTAAAGAGTGTTCTTCCAAAAACATACAGAAACATAAACTTTGCAACAAGAGGAAACAACACCCTGGACCAGGTTTACACCACCATGAAAAATTCCTACAGAGCCATCCCCCTCCCCCACATTGGTGCTTCTGACCATATCTGTGTTATGCTAAAGCCAGCATACAGGCCACTGGTGAAAGTCACAAAACCAGTCCGCAAGCAGATACGAGTGTGGCCAGAGGGGTCTTCAGAGGCACTCCAGGACTGTTTTGACACCACAGATTGGAGTATGTTCAAAGAAGCTGCTACCACAAACAACACCACATGTCTCCAGGAGTACTCAGACACTGTATGTTCATACATCACCAAGTGCATTGATGATGTAACCAACCTTAAAACCATCACTGTTCGGGCTAACCAGAAGCCATGGCTGACAGCTGAGGTTCACAGACTCCTGAAAGCCAGGAATGCTGCCTTCAAAGCGGGAGATCAGGTGGGCCTGAGGGCAGCCAGAAACAACCTGGACTGGGGCATCAGAAAGGCAAAGAGGCAGTATTCCGGGAAAATAGCTCACCGTTTCAAGGACAGCAGGGATACACGCAGTCTGTGGCAGGGAATACAGACCATCACAAACTACAAACCATCCCCCCAGACCTGTGACAGCTCAGCCTCTGCGCTGAATGAACTGAATGAGTTCTTTGCTCGGTTCGAGACAAGTAACAGCACACCAGCACATAAACTCCCCCCCTCTCCTGATGGCCAGGTGCTGACGCTGTCCTCAGACAGCGTAAGGCGATCATTCATCAAGATTAACGCCCGGAAGGCCTCTGGTCCTGACAACATACCTGGTCGTGTGCTGAAGGACTGTGCAGGGGAACTCGCAGCGGTCTTCACGGACATCTTTAACATCTCACTGAGCCAGGCCATCGTCCCCACCTGTTTCAAAGCCACCACCATCATCCCTGTCCCAAAGAAGGCAACGCCCGCATGCCTCAATGACTATCGCCCAGTAGCACTCACCCCCATCCTGATGAAGTGCTTTGAACGGCTAGTCATGAAAAGCATCACATCTGTCCTCCCTGCCTCCCTGGATCCCTTCCAATTTGCATACCGACCTAATCGCTCAACCGACGATGCCATCTCCTCTGCCCTCCACACAGCTCTCACACATCTGGACACGAAGGACTCTTATG
>JBBPBX010012381.1:0-10803 GCA_038048925.1 Garcialebias charrua
ATGTGGGCAGAACACTCCGTAGCTTCAAAGCATTGTCAAGGCCAAACTATTTATATGTGGACGGAACCCTTTGCAACTGTTGTCAAGGCCAACATATTTATATGTGGGCAGAACACTCCGCAGCTTCAGAGCATTGTCAAGGCCAACCTATTTATATGTGGGTGGAAATCACTGCAGCTTCAAAGCATTGTCAAGGCCAAACTATTTATATGTGGACGGAACCCTCTGCAGTGTTGTCAAGGCCAACATATTTATATGTGGGCAGAACACTCCGCAGCTTCAGAGCATTGTCAAGGCCAACCTATTTATATGTGGGTGGAAAACTCTGCAGCTTCAAAGCATTGTCAAGGCCAAACTATTTATATGTGGACGGAACCCTCTGCAGTTGTTGTCAAGGCCAACATATTTATATGTGGGCGGAACACTTCGTAGCTTCAAAGCCTTCTCAAGGCCAAACTATTTATATGTGGGATGAACACTCCACAGCTTTAAAGTGTTGTCAAGGCCAACCTATTTGTATGTGGGCGGAACACTCCGTAGCTTCAAAGCATTGTCAAGGCCAAACTATTTATATGTGGACGGAACCCTCTGCAGTTGTTGTCAAGGCCAACATATTTATATGTGGGCGGAACACTTCGTAGCTTCAAAGCCTTCTCAAGGCCAACATATTTATATGTGGGATGAACACTCCACAGCTTTAAAGTGTTGTCAAGGCCAACCTATTTGTATGTGGGTGGAAAATTCCGTAGCTTCAAAGCATTGACAAGGCCAACCTATTTATATGTGGTGGAACACTCCGCAGCTTCAAAGCATCGTCAAGGCCAAACTATTTATATGTGGACGGAACCCTCTGCAGTTGTTGTCAAGGCCAACATATTTATATCTGGACGGAATTCAAATCCTTCTCAAGGCCAAACTATTTATATGTGGGTGGAAAACTCTGCAGCTTCAAAGCATTGTCAAGGCCAAACTATTTATATGTGGACGGAACACTCCGGAGCTTCAACGTGTTGTCAAGGTGGGCCTATTAATATGTGGGCGGAACATTGCACAGCTTCAAAGCATTGTCCAGACCAACCTATTTATATGTGGGTGGAAAACTCCGCAGCTTCAAAGCATTGTCAAGGCCAAACTATTTATATGTGGACGGAACCCTCTGCAGTTGTTGTCAAGGCCAACATATTTATATGTGGGCGGAACACTTCGTAGCTTCAAAGCCTTCTCAAGGCCAAACTATTTATATGTGGGATGAACACTCCACAGCTTTAAAGTGTTGTCAAGGCCAACCTATTTGTATGTGGGCGGAACACTCCGTAGCTTCAAAGCATTGACAAGGCCAACCTATTTATATGTGGTGGAACACTCCGCAGCTTCAAAGCATCGTCAAGGCCAAACTATTTATATGTGGACGGAACCCTCTGCAGTTGTTGTCAAGGCCAACATATTTATATGTGGGCGGAATTCAAATCCTTCTCAAGGCCAAACTATTTATATGTGGGTGGAACACTCCACAGTTTTAAAGTGTTGTCAAGGCCAACTTATTTGTATGTGGGCAGAACACTCCGCAGCTTCAACGTGTTGTCGAGGTGGGTCTATTAATATGTGGGCGGAACATTGCACAGCTTCAAAGCATTCTCAAGGTCAACGTATTTATATCTGGGCCGAACACTCCGCATCTTCAAAGCGTTGTCAAGGCCAACCTATTTATAGGTGGTTGAACACTCCTCAGCTTTAAAATGTTGTCAAGGCCAACCTATTAATATGTGGGCGGAACACTCTACTGATCCATTGTGTTGTCAAGGTTACCTATTTATAAGTGGGCAAATATTCCGCAGCTGTTGTCAAGGCCAAATTATTTATATGTGGACAGAACCCTTTGCAGCTGTTGTCAAGGCCAACATATTTATATGTGGGCGGAACACTCTGTAGCTTCAAAGTCAAAGTCAACTTTATTGTCAGATCTGCAATATGTACTGTACAGGACATACACAGGTCCGAAATTGCGTTTCTCTCAGTCCCTCGGTGCAACAGTAAACATCTAAACATTGAAACACTGAAACATATAATAATAGACATAAGCATAAAATAGTAAAACTAATACTGTCCTGAGTTTTTGCATACTAGTATAAAAAAAAGAGTATAAAAAGTATAACTAAAATAAACTAAAGGTTTCTAGCATTGACATTTGCAAAGTGGCAAAGCAGCGTATGAGTTAATGTACACAGTATATGTATGAGGTAGTAGTTGATGTTGTTATAGAGGCAAAAAGTGGCATATGCAGTAAGGCACATTGGGCATCCCTAAATAAGACCGTTCAGAGCACACTGTATATGTATCAGCAGTGGTGTAGATATTAGAGTAGTGTAAATGTAAACAGTAGTAATTAAATGTAAGCAGTAGTAATAAAAGTAAACAGTATTAATAAATGTAAACAGAGAATGTAAACAGTATTATGACTATAGGCAGTGATGTAATACAAACATTAGTGCAAGTATGAGAAGTAGTGCAAACTGTATGAGCACATGACCGAGAGTTTAGTGAATAACCCGTTTGATGACACAGAGTCCAGTGTTAAAATCTTTGTGTTGTGTGGTAATGTGTGAGAAAGTTTTAGTGTTAAGGCAGTTCAAATGGGAGGGGGGGCAGAGCAGGCAGAGTGTTTAGCATCCTGACTGCCTGATGAACAGAGCTGTCTCTCAGTCTGCTGGTTCGAGCCTGGAGACTCCTCAGTCTCCTCCCTGATGGCAGCAGTCTGAAGCAGCTGTGTAGTGGGTGTGTGGGATCACCTGCCATGCAGTGGGCTTTCCGAGTGAGGCGTTTGCTGTGTAAGTCCTGCAGTGAGGGCAAGGAGGTGCCCACGATCTTCTCAGCTGCTCTCACAATGCGCTGGAGGCTCTTGCGGCAGGATGCAGTACATGCACCAAACCACACAGTGATGCAGCTGGTCAGGACACTTTCTATGGCACCTCTGTAGAAGGTGCTCATGATGGGGGTTGAAGCTCCAGCCCTTTTCAGCTTGCGGAGAAAGTAGAGACGCTGGTGAGCCTTCTTTGCCAGTGCTGCAGTGTTCCTGCTCCAGGACAGGTCCTTTGAGACGTGCACTCCCAGGAACTTGGTGCTGTCTACTCTCTCCACTGCGGTGCTGTTGATGGTCAGAGGGGCATGTTGGGCATCCCTCTTCCTGAAGTCCACAACAATCTCCTTTGTCTTCTCCACGTTGAGAGTGAGATTGTTGTGTCCGCACCACAAGGCCAGGCGGCTCACCTCGTTCCTGTAGTCCGTCTCATCGTTGTTGCTGATGAGACCCACCACTGTTGTGTCGTCCGCAAACTTGATGAAGTGGTTGGAGCTGTACGATGGTGTGCAGTCGTGTGTTAGCAGGGTGAATAGAAGGGGGCTCAGCACACATCCTTGTGGGGCCCCTGTGTTCAATGTGATGGTGCTAGATGTGTTACTCCCGACCCGCACTGTCTGTGGTCTCCCGGTCAGGAAGTCTAGCAGCCAGTTACACATTGAGGTGTTCAGCCCCAGACTGTCCAGTTTAAGGATGAGCTGTTGGGGGATGATGGTGTTGAATGCCGAGCTGAAGTCGATGAACAGCATTCTAACATAGGAGTCCTTCGTGTCCAGATGTGTGAGAGCTGTGTGGAGGGCAGAGGAGATGGCATCGTCGGTTGAGCGATTAGGTCGGTATGCAAATTGGAAGGGATCCAGGGAGGCAGGGAGGACAGATGTGATGCTTTTCATGACTAGCCGTTCAAAGCACTTCATCAGGATGGGGGTGAGTGCTACTGGGCGATAGTCATTGAGGCATGCGGGCGTTGCCTTCTTTGGGACAGGGATGATGGTGGTGGCTTTGAAACAGGTGGGGACGATGGCCTGGCTCAGTGAGATGTTAAAGATGTCCGTGAAGACCGTTGCGAGTTCCCCTGCACAGACCAGGTATGTTGTCAGGACCAGAGGCCTTCCGGGCGTTAATCTTGATGAATGATCGCCTTACGCTGTCTGAGGACAGCGTCAGCACCTGGCCATCAGGAGAGGGGGGGAGTTTATGTGCTGTTACTTGCCTCGAACCGAGCAAAGAACTCATTCAGTTCATTCAGCGCAGAGGCTGAGCTGTCACAGGTCTGGGGGGATGGTTTGTAGTTTGTGATGGTCTGTATTCCCTGCCACAGACTGCGTGTATCCCTGCTGTCCTTGAAACGGTGAGCTATTTTCCCGGAATACTGCCTCTTTGCCTTTCTGATGCCCCAGTCCAGGTTGTTTCTGGCTGCCCTCAGGCCCACCTGATCTCCCGCTTTGAAGGCAGCATTCCTGGCTTTCAGGAGTCTGTGAACCTCAGCTGTCAGCCATGGCTTCTGGTTAGCCCGAACAGTGATGGTTTTAAGGTTGGTTACATCATCAATGCACTTGGTGATGTATGAACATACAGTGTCTGAGTACTCCTGGAGACATGTGGTGTTGTTTGTGGTAGCAGCTTCTTTGAACATACTCCAATCTGTGGTGTCAAAACAGTCCTGGAGTGCCTCTGAAGACCCCTCTGGCCACACTCGTATCTTAAGCCTTCTCAAGACCAAACTATTTATATGTGGGTGGAACACTCCGCAGCTTCAATGTGTTGTCAAGGTATACCTATTAATATGTGGGCGTAACACTGCACAGCTTCAAAGCATTGTCCAGACCAACCTATTCAGTGGCGTAGCCAGGATTTTATGAGGGGCGGTTCGTTTGAAGAAAAAATGGACCTCTGATTGGTTCATTGGCGGTGGTACACGTTACTTCAAACGTGTAAACAAGCTAATTAGCTAGCTAGTTAAAACAATGCTGTGTGAGGTAAATCTTACCAAATAGGTGGTTTTTGTTAGTGGAGAAAGAGCAACACACTGAGAGGGGATGTGTGTCCAGTCTTCTATTCAGAACTCATCCCAGAGACACGGTACTCCGAGTCCCACCCGAACATACACAGAAAAAAAATACCACCGAAGAAGAACGAATGACGTCATCCTCTTAAAGGCACAGTACCACTCCTTAACATAAATGCAAACTAACCCCACAACAAATAATATAACTTCAATTGCAAAAATAAATAATCTTTTTACTTTGCTTTGTGGTTAGACATTGTTTTTTATGAATGAAATTAATAAATTGAAAAATACAACAATACAATTCACATGTACACAAAAACAATTGACCAGGGGTCTGCAACCTGCAGCTCAGGGTCCCTCTGCAGCAGCTCTTTCAAGCTTTGACCAAAACTGAATTTTATTGGTTCTTATAACTGGAAGGGTTAGTTTTAGCAGTTTTCCTACATTACAAGGAGTTAACATACTTTCACTTTATGCTTTATTTCTTTTAAGTAGGATACTTAATTTTTCTAGTAAAAAAAAAATCACATAGGCCTGCATTGTTTGTTTTAGTTTTTAGAAACTGGGCAAAACTATATTAATTTTTCCTTCTTTACAAGAATCTTGTCTTTTATTTTATCTTAAAATGTAAAAATATCAGTAAATGTTAAAAAATCATTAGACATTTTTAGTTTTATAAATCATTCCTGCTGGCCAGAAAAATGTCCTCTAACAAACTTAAAGTGGTCCGTGGGCCACCAGTTGAGAATCCCAGTTGCAGCAGGTGTTGTGGCTCCGGACACGTTTAATTTAGTGAATAAAGGAGCAGAAATGGCTCTTTGTATCGAAAAGGTTGCAGACCCCTAGAGTAACATTAAAATTTCTCAAGACAAATGTAGTTTTGCAAAACCTTTATTTACATTGCATAAGACAGTTCTGTCCAACATCTTATGTCTCTGGATAGACAAGTGAGTCCAGCTCCATCCTCCTCGAGTGTTTGTTTGCAAACACATCAACAACGCTCTCAAGGTCAATGTGTTTGCTGTAGTGAATGTGAAGTAGTGCCAGTGAGAGACGCTCCTTCGTCATTGATGCCCGCATGTAGCTGTTCAAGCGACGAAGGGCACTGCGCTCACATTCGCAGGTCACAGGCAGTGTGTAGGCCAGTTGAAGTAGGACGTGCAAGTTGGGGTAAAGGTCTCGGTCACACTCTTTAATGGAACCTGCAGGGGTGTTCGGCCTCTGTGACCCAGGCACTCTGCCGTACCTAGCAGAACAATTATTAAAACAAAATGTTCTGTATAGTAATGTTGTAACATTCAATTTCTAAAATGGGCTTCTCAGGTGCTTAACTTCAAAATAACTTACTTCAACTTCCACCTTGTAATCTCTTGGTCAACAAGTTCTGGACTGGGTAGGTCTTCGGCATACATGCTCACAATCTCTGTGGTGTCCAGATGACGATTGCAGATCACAGATGGCACTAGTCCCAATAGCTGTGGCAGACAGAGCTGAGTACAAAAAAGAAACTTTGTAAGAAACATATTTAAGTTTCAAGTTTTATATGTAATTTTTAACTTGTATGTAATTTTTTTAAATAATTTCTTAGATTTTTATTTGTATGCTGACCTCTGTAATATGTACACAATTGTTCAAAAGTTTTGGGTCAACCACACATTGGATCTCAGACACCTGTGACAAAAACAAAAAACAAAGAACAAACAAAAAAATATTAAATGACAAAGCTGATCATCGTTACTTCTGTCAGCATGGAGGCAGCCATCTTCATCATTCGAAGCACTGGTACACACCAAACTTGCACGGTCTTCATCTAAGATATGACACGTGAATAAGAGATTTTAGAATATTTTTTAGACACTTTTAGCATTTAAATAATCATATCAAAAGATTTAATATTTAGCTAAAAGAATTTACAGAAATACATTCTAAATAAGAAAACATTTGTTCCTGAAATCATTCTAAGACATATTATTGACAAAATCTATTTTACAAGAAGATCTGTTTTATTTATTTATTTTACCTGGAACTCTGTTTCTTTGAAACAAAGTTGTACATTGAAGCGCTGCTCTTTTCCTCTCTGTCCTTCTGCTTGCACCTACCCATGTTGGTATCCAGCACAGAAACCTGAAAAACAGTTTAACATAATATTTAGTATGTAGTAAACAATTTAGTAAGATCTGCTAAGACATTTTGGGTTTCTATTTGAAAACGTTTTTTTTTACTTGTCTTACGTACAAAAACAGTTTTTCTGAATGTTTGTTCTTTTGAAAATTTATCCAAACATTTATTTTTCACCAAATAGGCTATATTATATTCAACACTGCTAAGTTATTGTTTGTATCCTGTCCAAACTAGGCCTGAGGCCTGTAGCTTTTGTTTAGAAAAACATGGACGCTCAGTTTCAGGCTTCCTGTGAGTAACTATCTGTCCTATCACTGTAAACTCAGCTTTAGGGATAGAATGGGGCCGTACTAATTTCAGATAAATTACTGTTCCCAACATGGCGGAAATAGCCAAAAACAAGGAAAAAAAAACGTGGCGAAAATCGTTGCTACTTAGCTTAGCTTTAGCATGTTTTAGCATTATCCATATCTTATAAAAACGTGACCCACTTCTAATCTCTCTAACATCAAACAGTACTACTTAAAATACACAAATGAACAGTTGAATCAAAAACCACAATGTAATTTTACCGTTTGAATCCACAATGTTGCCTTCCAAGCCAGGACAGAGTGAACGTTTTCTTCCCCTCACAGTCTCGCGGGAGTTGTAGACGGGACTTCATAGGCAAAGTGGGCGGTTCGTTCGAACCGGGCGAACCCCCCCTGGCTACGCCCATGCTATTTATATGTGGGTAGAACACTCCTAAGATTTAAAACGTTCTCAAGGCCAACACATTTATATGTGGGTCTAACACTCCACAGCTTCAAAGCGTTGTCACGGCCAAACTATTTATATGTGGGCGGAACACTCAGCAGCTTTAAAGTGTTGTCAAGGCCAACCTATTTATATGTTGGCGGAAAACTCTGCTGCTTCAAAGCATTGTCAAGGCCAACCTATTTATATGTTGACGGAACACTCCGTAGCTTCAAAGTGTTGTCAAGGCTAATCTATTTGTATGTGGGCGGAACACTCCGTAGCTTCAAAGCATTGTCAAGGCCAACCTATTTATATGTGGGTGTAACACTCCGTAGCTTCAAAGCATTGTCAAGGCCAAACTATTTATATGTGGACGGAACCCTCCGTAGCTGTTGTCAAGGCCAACATATTTATATGTGGGCGGAACACTCCGTAGCTTCAAAGCCTTCTCAAGGCCAAATTATTTATATGTGGGATGAACACTCCACAGCTTTAAAGTGTTGTCAAGGCCAACCTATTTGTATGTTGGCGGAACACTCCGTAGCTTCAAAGCATTGTCAAGGCCAACCTATTTATGTGTGGACGGAAAACTCCGTAGCTTCAAAGCATTGTCAAGGCCAAACTATTTATATGTGGATGGAACCCTTTGCAGCTGTTGTCAAGGCCAACATATTTTTATGTGGACGGAACACTCCACAGCTTCAAAGCGTAGTCACGGCCAAACTATTTATATGTAGGCAGAACACTCGGAAGCTTTAAAATGTTGTCAAGGCCAACCTATTTATATGTTGGTGGAAAACTCTGTTGCTTCAAAGCATTGTCAAGGCCAACCTATTTATATGTTCACGGAACACTCTGTAGCTTCAAAGTGTTGTCAAGGCTAACCTATTTGTATGTGGACGGAACACTGCACAGCTTCAAAGCATTGTCCAGACCAAACTATTTATATGTGGGTAGAACACTCCTAAGATTTAAAATGTTCTCAAGGCCAACGCATTTATATGTTGGTCGAACACTCCATATCTTCAAAGCGTTGTCAAGGCCAACCTATTTATAGATGGGCGAACACTCTACAGCTTTAAAGTGTTGTCAAGGCCAACCTATTAATATGTGAACGGAACACTCCACAGCTTCAAAACTTTGTCAATGCCAATCTATTTATATATGGATGGAATACTCTGCAGCTTCAAAATGTTGTCAAGGCCAACCTATTTATATGTGGGTGGAACACTTCGCAGTTTCAATGCGTTGTCAAGGCCACCATATTTTTATGTGGGCGGAAAACTCTGTAGCTTCGAAGCATTGTCAAGGCCAACCTATTTATATGGGGGCGGAACACTCCGCAACTTCAAAGCATTGTCAAGGCCAACCTATTTATATGTTGGCGGAACACTCCATAGCTTCAAAACTTTGTCAAGGCCAACCTATTTATATATGGATGGAATACAATGCAGCTTCATAGTGTTGTCAAGGCCAACCTATGTATATTTTGGGGCGAACATTCCGTAGCTGTGTTCAAGACCAACCTATTTTTATGTAGGCGGAACACTCCACAGCTTCAAAGCGTTGTCATGGCCAAACTATTTATATGTGGCCGGAACACTCGGCAGCTTTAAAGTGTTGTCAAGGCTAACCTATTTATATGTTGGTGGAACACTCCGCAGCTTCAAAGTGTTGTCAAGGCCAAACTATTTATATGTGGACGGAACCCTCTGTAGCTGTTGTCAAGGCCAACATATTTATATGTGGGCGGAACACTTCGTAGCTTCAAAGCCTTCTTAAGGCCAAACTATTTATATGTGGGATGAACACTCAACTGCTTTAAAGTGTTGTCAAGGTCAACCTATTTGTGTGTGGGCGGAACACTCCGTAGCTTCAAAGCATTGTCAAGGCCAACCTATTTATGTATGGATGGAACACTCCGTAGCTTCAAAGCATTGTCAAGGTCAAACTATTTATATGTGGACGAAACCCTCTGCAGCTGTTGTCAGGGCCAACATATTTATATGTGGGTGGAACACTCTGTAGCTTCAAAGCCTTCTCAAGGCCAAATTATTTATATGTGGGTGGAACACTCCGTAGCTTCAATGTGTTGTCAAGGTAAGCCTATTAATATGTGGGCAGAACATTGTACAGCTTCAAAGCATTGTCCAGACCAACCTATTTTTATGTAGGTCGAAAACTCCGCATCTTCAAAGCGTTGTCAAGGCCAACCTATTTATAGGTGGGCGAACACTCCACAGCTTTAAAGTGTTGTCAAGGCCAACCTATTTATATGTGAGCAGAACACTCTGCAGCTTTAAAACTTTGCCAAGGCCAATCTATTTATATATGGATGGAATACTCTGCAGCTTCAAAGTGTTGTCAAGTCCAACCTATTTATATGTGGGTGGATCACTTCGTATTTTCAATGCGTTGTCAAGGCCAACATATTTATATGTGGGCGGAACACTCTGAAGCTTCGAAGCATTGTCAAGGCCAACCTATTTATATGGGGGCGGAACACTCCGCACCTTCAAAGCATTGTCAAGGCCAACCTATTTATATGTGGATGGAAAACTCTGCAGCTTCAAAGCATTGTCAAGGCCAACCTATTTATATGTGGGATGAACACTACACAGTTTTTAAAGTGGTGTCAAGGCAAACCTATTTGTATGTGGGCGGAACACTCCGTAGCTTCAAAGCATTGTCAAGGCCAACCTATTCATGTATGGGCGGAAAACTCCGCAGCTTCAAAGCATTGTCAAGGCCAAACTATTTATATGTGGACGGAACCCTTTGCAAATGTTGTCAAGGCCAACATATTTTTATGTGGGCGGAACACTACGTAGCTTCAAAGCCTTCTCAAGGCCAAACTATTTATATGTGGGTGGAACACTCTGCAGCTTCAATGTGTTGTCAAGGTAAGCCTATTAATTTTGTACTTATTTATGAATTTGCAATAAGGATACTGTATTGGCTTTTTGTCAAAATTTTTCAGTGTTTTCTTAAAAAGAGTCTTTATGGGCTTCATGATGATCTCTGAAGCGTGAGACCATGTGGTATAACAATAGGCTATATGGCTATATATATATATATA
>JBBPBX010012381.1:10824-26610 GCA_038048925.1 Garcialebias charrua
TATATCTTCAAAGCGCTGTCTAGGCCAACCTATTTATAGGTGGGTGAACACTCCGTAACTTCAAAGCATTGTAAAGGCCAACTTATTTATATGTGGGCAGAAACTTCTACAGCTTTAAAGTGTTGTCAAGGCCAACCTATTTATATGTGGGCGGAACACTCCGCATCTTCAAAGCGTTGTCAAGGCCAACCTACTTATAGATGGGCGAACACTCTATAGCTTTAAAGTGTTGTCAAGGCCAACCTATTAATATGTGAACGGAACACTCCACAGCTTCAAAACTTTGTCAAGGACAATCTATTTATATATGGATGGAATACTCTGCAGCTTTAAAGTGTACTTCGCAGTTTCAATGCGTTGTCAAGGCCACCATATATTTATGTGGGCGGAAAACTCTGTAGCTTCAAAGCATTGTCAAGGCCAACCTATTTATATGGGGGTGGAACACTCCGCAGCTTCAAAGCATTGTCAAGGCCAACCTATTCATATGTTGGCGGAACATTCCTTAGCTTCAAAACTTTGTCAAGGCCAACCTATTTATATATGGATGGAATACAATGCAGCTTCATAGTGTTGTCAAGGCCAACCTATGTATATTTTGGGGCGAACATTCCGTAGCTGTGTTCAAGACCAACCTATTTTTATGTAGGCGGAACACTCCACAGTTTCAAAGCGTTGTCATGGCCAAACTATTTATATGTGGGCGGAACACTCGGCAGCTTTAAAGTGTTGTCAAGGCTAAACTATTTATATGTTGGCGAAAACTTTGCTGCTTCAAAGCATTGTCAAGGCCAACCTATTTATATGTTGACGGAACACTCCGCAGCTTCAAAGTGTTGTCAAGGCTATCCTATTTGTATGTGGGCGGAACACTCCGTAGCTTCAAAGCATGGTCAAGGCCAACCTATTTATATGTGGGTCGAACACTCCGCAGCTTCAAAGCATTGTCAAGGCCAAACTATTTATATGTGGACGGAACCCCGGAATCATTCTACATATATGGCTCTCTTGCATCTTAGAGAAAAGATTTCAACTGCTTTTGAGAAAAATGAATATGCTCTAGGAATTTTCTTGGACTTATCAAAAGCTTTTGACACTGTGGATTATGAAATCTTGTTATCAAAAATGTCTTGTTATGGTTTTAAAAATAAGGTTCTGAAATGGGTTGAAAATTATTTACACAACAGAGAGCAAATTGTAATTTTTAATGGTAAATTGTCAAAGCGAGATGTCCTAAAATGTGGAGTTCCACAAGGATCCATTTTGGGTCCATTATTATTTCTCATATACATTAATGATCTACCAAAAGCATCTAGTGTTTTGACACCTATCTTATTTGCTGATGATACCAATCTTTTTGTTGCTGATGGTAACTTTGACTCACTTATTGATAAGGCAAATTATGGGCTCAGTCAATTTGCTCAGTGGTTTCAGTTAAATAGACTATCACTTAATGTTAAAAAATCTAATTTCATCTTATTTAAGAATAAGAATAAAAATTACAATCCAGAAAAAACTAAAATTTATATTAATAAACATTTACTTTCTAATGTTTCATCAACAAAGTTTTTAGGTGTCTATCTTGATGAGAAACTTTGTTTTAAGAATCATTGTGAATCAGTGTATAAGAAGATTTCTAAATCTTTAGGTATTATAAAAAAGGTTAAACCATATTTAAAAACAAGTACTATATTGACTTTGTACAATAGTTTAATTTATCCCCATATTTCTTACTGTAATTTAATTTGGGCTAGTACCTATCCTTCTTACTTGCAGTCAATCCATAAACTTCAAAAGTCTTTTGTAAGAATTGTCACTAACTCGCCATATTTAGCTCCATCCACACCTCTCTTTAAAAAATTAGAAATTCTTACAATCTATGATGTGAATAAGTATCAAACAGGAATCCTAATGTATAAAGTTATATGTATTCCACTTTCTTTACCTAAATATTTTCATAATTTATTTGAGTTCAATTCTTATTATCATTCATACTCTACAAGAAGGAAGTGTGATTTACATATACCCTTCTGTAGAACCACTGTTGCTAAATTTTCATTCATGTATCAGGGTGTTGTGCTGTGGAACAGTTTGAAACAATTAAGTGAATCATGTACAACATTATCTGTATTCAAAAGAAAGTTTAAAAAAACTTTATAGATTTTCTAACACATTAGTTTTTTTTTTAATTTTATTTATAATTTTAATATTTTTTGACAATTTAAATGTATTTAATTTCAATTATTATTTTTTGCTTTAGTATGTAACTATGATATATGTTATATATATATGTTATATATATGATTGTACAGCCACACATCCAGGCTGTCATATTGTTAAGTTTGCAGATGATACAGCTGTGGTGGGATGCATCACAGATAATGATGAATCCAGCTACAGACAGGAGGTGGAACATCTGGAGAGCTGGTGCAAAGAGAACAACCTTCACATGAATGTGAAGAAGACGAAGGAGATGATTGTGGACTTCAGAAGGAACAAACACACCCACACCCCACTGTATATAGGTGGATCTGCGGTGGAGGTGGTCTCCAGCTACAAATACCTGGGTGTACACATGAATGATAACCTCAGCTGGAGCAATAACACCACCAGCCTGATCAAGAAAGGACATCAAAGACTCTACTTCCTCAGACGGCTGAGACGAGCCGGTCTGAGAAGCTCAGTCCTCACCTCGTTCTACAGGTGTGCAGTGGAGAGCGTCCTGTGCTCCAGCATCAACGTGTGGCATGGAGGCTGCACAGTTGCAGAGAGGAAAGCTCTACAAAGAGTGGTGAAGGCTGCACAGAAGTCTGTGGGAGTCAGTCTCCCCACCATCACAGACATTTACACCTCCAGATGCAGAAAAAGAGCCACCTGCATCATGAAAGACCTCACTCACCCAGCACACTCACTCTTTGCACCACTCCCCTCGGGACGGAGGTTGAGGAGCATCAAATGTAGAACCACTAGACTGAGGAACAGCTTCTACCCTGAGGCTGTCAGACTCATGAATAAATAAATAATAAGAATAAACACTGCAAAATGTCACATCATGCTGATGCTGATCTGTTTCTTGTTGCTGCGTTCATCTGTGACCATCTGCTCATGTTCGTGCTGCTGTTTATAATGATGTTTTTCTACTACATTAGGGCTTAGTGTATTACTAGCTGATGTCTCTCTTAGTTAATCCTAGATGTTATATTGTTTTTCTCTTGCATTTGTTGTTGGATGTAACTGGGACCCTGTGTACATAATCTCGTTTTCAACACATGTACTACATGCGGTGCAAATGACAATAAATTCTCTCTGACTCTGACTCTGACTCTGATACTGATCTGTTTCTTGTTGCTGCGTTCATCTGTGACCATCTGCTCATAATGACTCATGTTCGTGCTGCTGTTTATAATGATGTTTTTCTACTACATTAGGGCTTAGTGTATTACTAGCTGATGTCTCTCTTAGTTAATCCTAGATGTTATTATTGTTTTTCTCTTGCATTTGTTGTTGGATGTAACTGGGACCCTGTGTACATAATCTCGTTTTCAACACATGTACTACATGCGGTGCAAATGACAATAAATTCTCTCTGACTCTGACTCTGACTCTGACTAACTGTGTGTGCTTAAAGTAAGATGTAAGTTTATGTATAAAGCTCTTATGATTTTTTTTCTTTATTTTTTTAGAAGGGGGGGGTGCGCTTGTAAGCCCAATTAGGGTTTTTATGACCTCACCTGCACATTTTTAAAAAACTTTTCTTTTACGTGTGTTGTTTCTTTTTGTGCAAACAATAAACAAACAAACAAACAAACCCTCTGTAGCTGTTGTCAAGGCCAACATATTTATATGTGGGCGGAACACTTCGTAGCTTCAAAGCCTTCTCAAGGCCAAACTATTTATATGTGGGATGAACACTCCACAGCTTTAAAGTGTTGTCAAGGCCAACCTATTTGTATGTGGGTGGAACACTCCGTAGCTTCAAAGCATTGTCAAGGTCAAACTATTTATATGTGGACGAAACCCTCTGCAGCTGTTGTCAGGGCCAACATATTTATATGTGGGCGGAACACTCCGTAGATTCAAAGCCTTCTCAAGGCCAAATTATTTATATGTGGGTGGAACACTCCGTAGCTTCAATGTGTTGTCAAGGTAAGCCTATTAATATGTGGGCAGAACATTGCACAGCTTCAAAGCATTGTCCAGACCAACCTATTTATATGTGGGTAGAACACTCCTAACATTTAAAAAGTTCTCAAGGTCAACGCATTTATATGTAGGTCGAACACTCCGCATCTTCAAAGCATTGTCAAAGCCAACCTATTTATAGGTGGGCGAACACCACAGCTTTAAAGTGTTGTCAAGGCCAACCTATTTATATGTGAGCAGAACACTCTGTAGCTTCAAAGCCTTCTCAAGGCCAAATTATTTATATGTGGGATGAACACAAGATACAAGATACAAGATACAAGAAGGTTTATTAACATTGCATCAATTTTCACCGATACAGCGTAAATATGTAATTGCAGTCATCCAGGAGAGAGTATAAGTGCAATAAGCTGCAGCTTATCAAAACACATGACATGTTTATCAAAACACATGACATGTTTATCAACACATGATATGTTCATAGCGCGGCCGCTCTCATCTGTCCCCAGATGAAGGTCAAAGGTAGGAAAACAGGTCAAGACACGGGGTTTTATAGCGTAGATATTAAAAAAAGATGAATCACGTTTTGTCTTCAAGACACCGCGTGATCCAGTAAAAACCATATCTTAAGCACATTTAGTTACAGTAACATATTGCATGTTGAGAGAGATGGGCCGAGGCAGGGAGGTTTCTGTCCATGACACATTCCGGGGACTCCGATAACGGTCATAGGAAAGTTCTCCGGGGGGAGGGGGGGGTAAGCAGACAAGACAGAAGACAGCTGTGTTTTCCACAGTATGCACGTCAGGAGAAATTAGATATCCAGCCCGTCCAAGGCTGTTTCCAAGGGAGTCAGATAAGAATTTATAAAATATTTTCACATCAGGCAGACACTAATTTATTGCAGCCTTCAGTCTGTGAGGGCAATTCTGTCCAAATATCCAATTCGGGACTTTTTCCACTGATCCAGCTCCGACCTCCGATGTAAAACCACAGCGACCCGAGTCCTGAAAACCAAGGGTGACCAGCTCCCCCTCAGAAAGAGCTCTCACACAGCTGAGTTCTGATGTTTGACAGCGAACAGAGTCCACAGACCAAGGGTGATTCTGTACACCTCCCGGATAGGCTCGCACACAGCTGCTCGAGGTCATAGCGCAGACCAGACGTCGGGTGCTTCAGTCATAAGTCCTGCTGAAGTCCCCCTCTTTTGCGATAGACCAGTGCTCCACAGCGCCAAAAAGTGAAGCGCAGCCATCGTACTCCAATATAATATAATCCAAGATTAATCACCTCCCAGAGCATTCCCAGAAATCTCCACAGCTTTAAAGTGTTGTCAAGGCCAACCTATTTGTATGTTGGCGGAACACTCCGTAGCTTCAAAGCATTGTCAAGGCCAACCTATTTATGTGTGGGCGGAAAACTCCGTAGCTTCAAAGCATTGTCAAGGCCAAACTATTTATATGTGGACGGAACCCTTTGCAGCTGTTGTCAAGGCCAACATATTTTTATGTGGACGGAACACTCCACAGCTTCAAAGCGTTGTCACGGCCAAACTATTTATATGTTCACGGAACACTCCGTAGCTTCAAAGTGTTGTCAAGGCTAACCTATTTGTATGTGGACGGAACATTGCACAGCTTCAAAGCATTGTCCAGACCAAACTATTTATATGTGGGTAGAACACTCCTAAGATTTACAACGTTCTCAAAGCCAACGCATATATATGTTGGTCGAACACTCCGTAGCTTCAAAGCCTTCTCAAGGCCAAATTATTTATATGTGGGATGAACACTCCACAGCTTTAAAGTGTTGTCAAGGCCAACCTATTTGTATGTTGGCGGAACACTCCGTAGCTTCAAAGCATTGTCAAGGCCAACCTATTTATGTGTGGGCGGAAAACTCCGTAGCTTCAAAGCATTGTCAAGGCCAAACTATTTATATGTGGACGGAACCCTTTGCAGCTGTTGTCAAGGCCAACATATTTTTATGTGGACGGAACACTCCACAGCTTCAAAGCGTTGTCACGGCCAAACTATTTATATGTTCACGGAACACTCCGTAGCTTCAAAGTGTTGTCAAGGCTAACCTATTTGTATGTGGACGGAACATTGCACAGCTTCAAAGCATTGTCCAGACCAAACTATTTATATGTGGGTAGAACACTCCTAAGATTTACAACGTTCTCAAAGCCAACGCATATATATGTTGGTCGAACACTCCGCATCTTCAAAGCGTTGTCAAGGCCAACCTATTTATAGATGGGCGAACACTCTACAGCTTTAAACTGTTGTCAAGGCCAACCTATTAATATGTGAACGGAACACTCCACAGCTTCAAAACTTTGTCAAGGCCAATCTATTTATATATGGATGGAATACTCTGCAGCTTCAAAATGTTGTCAAGGCCAACCTATTTATATGTGGGTGTGTAGTGTGATTTCTCATATTTTAGAACTTTGCAAAGTTTGTCCCTTTCTTCATCAGTTTTCAGGGCGTCGGCTTGGGCGACCACCTGGTCAATCTGTGAAGCAACTGAGAGGGGTTCTTGTTCTTTTCTCCCCCAGTGAGTCCGACCAGGACACTGTCCGCAGGTTCGGTTTCAACAAAGGAGACAGTCTATGCCCCCAAACTTACAGTGCACTACCTGTTGACAGGTTTTACGACACTGAAGGGGACTCACTGGAGCTCCCCAAAGAACAAGAACCCCTCTCAGTTGCTTCACAGATTGACCAGGTGGTCGCCCAAGCCGACGCCCTGAAAACTGATGAAGAAAGGGACAAACTTCGCAAAGTTCTTCTAAAATATGAGAAATCATTCTCAACTGACTCGATGGATTGTGGGTTGACCACGCTCCACACAGTGAGCATCCCAACCCCGCCTAATGCTCCCCCTGCATTTGTCAGACAGTACAAGATTCCTCTGGCAGCACATCAACCTATCAGAGAAATCATTAATGACCTGTTAGAAAAAGGTATCATCCGATACTGTAACAGCACTTACTCTGCGCCTTTATGGCCGGTGTTAAAACCAAATGGTAAGTGGAGACTCACTATAGACTACCGAAAGCTAAACAAACAAGTTCCCTTATCCAGATGGCCTATGACGCAACTCCAACAGGAACTGCCCAAGGTCACCAATGGTAAGTACTTCTCGACCCTCGACGTCGCCTCTGGTTTTTGGACCATCCCTGTGCGCGCCGAGGACCAGTACAAACTAGCTTTCACTTTTGGTGGCCGTCAATACACCTTTAACAGGTGTCCCTTTGGCTACGCTAACTCACCTGCAGAGTTCAACATCTTCTTGAACAAAGCATGTCCAGACGCCCACGAGCGTGGAACACTGATCTACGTGGACGATGTCCTTTTGAGGCAGCCAACACTGGACTCACATTTGGCTGAGATCGACCACGTTCTGAATCAGCTAACAACTGCTGGTGCTAAGATATCACTGTCAAAATGCCAATGGTGCAGAACCAAAGTGGACTACGTTGGCCTACTTGTAGGTCCTGACGGAGTACAACCACAGCTGACTCGCACCCAAGGCCTCGACAATCTCAAAGTCCCCACCAATCTCAAAGAACTACAAAGTTTTCTGGGCGTGTGTAACTACTCGAACCAGTTCATCGAAAACTATGCGGACCTTGCGAAACCACTGACTGAACTCCTTAAAAAAGACGTACCATTTGTTTGGACTGACAAACAGCAACAGGCAATGGACGCTCTTATAAACAGGATCAAGTCAGCCCCTTGTTTAGTCTACCCAGACTACAACAAAGAGTTTTACTTGGAAGTGGGCTTCTCAGCTCATTGCATAAGTGCAGGTCTGTACCAGATACACGACAGAGACAAACGTGTAGTAGCCTACGCCAGCAAAACGATGGCAGGCCCCGAGTTGAGATTCTCAGACTGTGAGAAAGCTTTACTGACCACAGTGTGGGCAGTTAAACATTTCTCCAGCTACATTGGTGGACAGAAAATCATTGTGGAAACACAACACCAGCCAGTGACCTTTCTTAACAGTGAACGCATCAGAGATGGTGTGGTGACAAACTCACGTGTTGCAACGTGGCTCATGGCGCTTCAAAGTTTTAACCTAGACATACGTTATGGTCAAAACAAGAAGTCTCATCTGGGGACGGACTTGGCAATCTGCCAGAAGTGTACACAAGATGTACCAGCCACCCAGCCGCCGGTTGAGGTAAAACCCCCAGTAACTGAAGACCCGAATCACCACTTCTTTGATGACAATATCTGCAAAGATATGACAACATTGTACGTGGATGGATCTTCATTCCTCCGCGACAAAATCTGCAGAGCAGGTGTTGGAGGGGTCCTCCTCCAAGACCAAGAGCAGATAACTTTCAGCTACAAATTAGGATCTCAGACTTCTCAGTACGCTGAGATTGCAGGAATCCTAATAGCTCTCCAGATGGTAGTAGAACGCTCCATCAAGACGCTAGTCATCTGCACTGACTCTAACTATGCTCGTTTGAGTTTCGCTTGTCACCTCGCTGTGTGGAAACAGAACGGTTTCCTAACAAGCGACAGAAAAGTGGTCAAACACAAAGAGCTTTTCATAGCGTGTGATCACTTGGTGACATCACACGACTTACAGATCTACTGGAAGAAAGTTCCAGGGCATTCTAGAGTCCCAGGCGATGACAAGCACTACAATGACATTGCAGATTCCTTAGCCAAGGAAGGAGCCGACGAAGGTCCTCTATGGTCCTTCGACCCCTCCTGGTTAATCGAGACTCTGCAAACACAACCTTCAGTCAGGGTTATGGCAGTCACACGTGCACAGGCCGCAACCAGACCTGCTGACAACGCAGTCTCTGTACGACCCGCACTGACTGACCCAGACATCATCCAACTACAGAAGTCGGATCCTGCTATCAACTCCATGATACTGTACCTGACTGATCCGAACAAAAATAGTCCGTCTAAAGACGAACTGGATTCCGATCCAGACCTTAAAGTCCTCTACCAGCTGCGCAAACAGCTAAAACTAATCAAGGGCATCCTAACTTTCGCTCATGGACCAACGTCCTCACCTGTGTTCGTGGTTCCCCATGACCAAAGGGGGGTGATGTTAGTTCATGCCCATGATCTCCCGTCCGCAGGACACAAAGGAGATAAAGCCACGCTGACGGCATTAAAACAAATTGCCTATTGGCCTGGAATGAAAAAGGATGTCAAGGACTACATTGAAGGGTGCGTGGTCTGTGGCCAGTTTCAGCCAACCAGACCACTTCACAGAGCACCACTGCAAAGCAGAGGCATTGCATTCCCATGGTCTGACCTCCAGATCGACTGGGTTGGACCACTCACTAAGAGCTCTAGAGGAAATAAATATTTTCTCACGGTAACCTGTGCATTCACCAAATGGGTAGAATGCCTACCAGCTCCTAACGACACAGCACAAACCACTGCTATGTTGTTAATGAATCATATATTCTCAAGGTTTGGACTTCCCCTTCGGGTGAACTCAGACCAAGGTACACACTTCACAGGTGAAGTGATGAAAGAACTGTGGAAGACGCTAGGCGTCAAGGCCAACTTTCATGTCGGCTACCACCCACAGGCTTCAGGCCAAGTAGAGAGAGCAAACAGAACTGTGGTGAGTATTTTGAAGAAATACGTGGCTGCAAACCACAAGGACTGGGATGTGAAACTCCCTCTGGTCCTCATGGCCATAAGAGCCACTCCACACACATCAACTGGCATCTCTCCCTTCGAGATGATGACCGGTCGACAAATGACTCTCCCTCTACACCTGTTGTACCAACCAGGCGACGCCGCCATGGCGACAGCCTACACTACACAACAATACATGAAAGATTTGAATGTACACCTCAGAAACACTTTTGCTTTCGCCCAGAAAAACCTGGAAAAATCTGCTGAAGGACGCAAGGCGTACTACGACCAGAAGGCCTCTCACAATGAACTCCAGGTGGGAGACAGAGTCTGGTACTATACGTTCGCTCCAGCAACCGGGAAAGGAGGGTCCGAGACCGGAACTCTCGCCCGTAAATTAATGCCCAGGTGGACTGGACCTCATCTGATAACAGACAAAGTGTCCTCAGTCGTCTACGAAATCAAAATCAGCAAAGGCCGCAAAGAGCCAATTGCTAAATGGGTACATCGAAATCAGATCAAACCTTACAAGGCGTTCAATGACTCCACAAAAGACAAAGATCTCACAAACACACCGACTTCATGGGATAATAAGGTCGTCCAAACACAAGTTAGTAAATAAACTAATCAGGTTTAAACTACCATATTTCCCACCCTATAAGTCGCATTGTCCAATTTGAACTTAGAAACGCTAAGCCTAAAACCCACAACAAAAAACTAACCTTAACAACCGTTTAAATCCACGAGATTTAATTTGACCTCGGTCATAAAGTTGAGACCCGTTTTTCTTGTGTGTTGCACTTTGGAATCTGACGACAAGAGTGTGTCGAAGCAGTGAAACGTTGTTTCCTTGTTGTTTAGTCATTACTGTTGTCATTAGTTGAGATATTGTTTTGGTTCTGAACACTCCCAGCCAAAAAGGTTTTGTATTAACATTGGTTAATGAATGATATGGATTTAACTATGCCAACATGCAGTTCGTTTTGTTAAATCTCAATCGTCGAAGAGTCAATGTAGTTTAAAGCTACTCAAGGTACCATAAACTACACTGGCCTCACAATTTCTAAATTGAACCGATTCGATCGTTTCTATTTTAGATTACCTATTCATTTTGATGAGTCTCGCCATAGACTTCAAAATTTATTAGGAATACCAAATCCTACGTCGTTCGTCTAAAAGACAACAGACATTTAGATCAAACTATATTTCATTTTTATTTTAGTTTAACCTAAACTAAGTAATGAATGGAGGAATAGTTTGGAATTAGAGGCCTTCGTTACAGAAGCCCTCCAAAATTTTATAGGTATAGATCCCTATATCTAATTTTACAGAATTGATCCACCCCTTAATTGGTAATTGTAGCTGATCTAAACCATGATAGCTTACATACCAGGTGCATATAGGTAAGGCCTAATGTAAAATCCCAATCATAAGCCCACCTAAAAACCACATAATTGCATGACACATAGAACCAGAGTGGCACTGACTGGAAACCAACCAGCCAACAACCTTCGATGTGGGGACCTGCAGCTCCAACGCTTGGTCTTCAACCTCCATCCAAGGGTCGCCTCCTCTGCGTCAATCGAGGGATCCCCTCTACATGCTGATTATGAAAACAATTGTTGCTGATCAATCAACAAAACTAATCGTTGTGGAATTACTGCTGTGGAATTACCGCTGTGGATTATAAGACTTTGTTTTCCAAAGGATCACAGACTTTGTTTTCCAAGAGTTAACAGACTCCGTTTTCCAAGGGATTTAAAGCTTTTCGCAATGGGATTACCTCCGAACAGTATGGAATTTCCAAAAACTTTATGGGATTATAATTTTTGATTTTTCTTTTCCACTTACTGGATTGCTTCAAGATCAAAGACAGTTCAAGGTTTCCTTTCGTGTTGGACCCCATCCCCAAGGACTGGCGATGGCTTCCAAAAGGGGGGAGATGTAGTGGACCTACCCAGGGTCAAACTAAGGTTTTTGAACTGTCCAGTGATGACCTTTACTGACCTCTCAGTAAAGCAAGACATTTACTACAAAATCATTCCATTAGCTGTAATCTGAGAACATAGTCACTAAAAGAGACTATTTCTATCTTTGATTTTAGGCTGATGTGATCAAAAGAATAACTTTTGTCATTTTCATGATGTGTGCTTTTAAGCTGTGTTATTCTGTAAGAGTTAAACTGTGTTCACTGCTGTGTTAAAGGTGAAGTCTCGGGTCACAGAGACCGGACGGTTTTGTTTAGAAAGTCAGAAGACAGTTAATCTGTTGTTTTTCATGAAAGGGCTCCAGCTGCTCTGTCTTTTCCTAAACAATTTCCCTCTGCTCGGGCTGTAACCTTGGGTCGTGATAACGGCAAGTGAATTGCTCGACTGGTCCACGGACCAATGAAAGAGACACAAGTCTCATCTCTCATCTCATGATCTTTTTAAGTTCTAACTTTTGCTGAACGCTTCAGAGTTTGCTGGGAGCTTCAAAAGAGATGTGAACCTTCCCAAAGGGCTGGGGTACGCTTGGTCAAGAGCTAACGACCTTCGTCATCCAGCTGGGACTGATAACTTGCTGTTATGAGTCCACTTCGAATGAGCGTAAGCTCAAAACTTTGTTATTCCTTCCTGGAATAATTTATCTTGAGCCAAAAAACCACGATTGCCACGGCTTCTGCCGACGAAAGCGAGTATCACCGACACCGACAAGGTAAACACGTCTGGAGTCCAGCTTGGACTTGCGGGACCGACGACTCGTCAGTCCAAAGCTGATCACAGCTCTTTGCCAGAACCAAGGCGGACGTCTTAAGGTAAAGGAGCAGCTGTTTGCTTGCTGGAGGTGTGATGATATCTTAGCTGGACGCGTACGGAAGAGTGTCATCTGGTTTCATAAATGCAAGATAAACTTCCTCTCTTAACCTCCCAATTCTTCTTAAATCTTTCCTCCTATTCTTTTGCCTCTCAATCTAAGCTGGAAACTATTTTAAGCTGAAGAGCCCACAGACTAAATATGTTAACATCCAATATTGAAGTCTGTTGTGTTAAATTTAAGTGTGCTGACGTATTAATTTGAAAGAAAGTGAAATCATATCAATCAAGTGTAATGGTGTTGATTTTAGTTGATTTATTTTAAATAAATGGTAGTGTCGCCTGGCATACCAAACTAAAATCACCGTTTTCTGTCACTTAATGGCTATGGTTATTTATCCATCACAAAGATCACAGAAATATTGAATAAACTGAAAAAGAAAAGAATCCGTGAAACTACTATTCAATCTGAATAAGTAGATTAATTAAGGATAAAGAGGTCAGCTTAATACTGACCCCTGTTAAAATCCTTTAGTTACATCTGGGTGGCACTATATGTGTTTAAAGACACAATATATGGTCTCCCTCATGTTTCTTACAGGTGGAACACTTCACAGTTTCAATGCGTTGTCAAGGCCACCATATTTTTATGTGGGCAGAAAACTTTGTAGCTTCGAAGCATTGTCAAGGCCAACCTATTTATATGGGGGCGGAACACTCCGCAGCTTCAAAGCATTGTCAAGGCCAACCTATTTATATGTTGGCGGAACACTCCATAGATTCAAAACTTTGTCAAGGCCAAGCTATTTATATATGGATGGAATACAATGCAGCTTCATAGTGTTGTCAAGGCCAACCTATGTATATTTTGGGGCGAACATTCCGTAGCTGTGTTCAAGACCAACCTATTTTTATGTAGGCGGAACACTCCGTAGCTTCAAAGCATTGTCATGGCCAAACTATTTATATGTGGGCGGAACACTCGGCAGCTTTAAAGTGTTGTCAAGGCTAACCTATTCATATGTTGGCGGAACACCCCGCAGCTTCAAAGTGTTGTCAAGGCTATCCTATTTGTATGTGGGCGGAACACTCCGTAGCTTCAAAGCATGGTCAAGGCCAACCTATTTATATGTGGGTGGAACACTCCGCAGCTTCAAAGCATTGTCAAGGCCAAACTATTTATATGTGGACGGAACCCTCTGTAGCTGTTGTCAAGGCCAACATATTTATATGTGGGCGGAACACTTCGTAGCTTCAAAGCCTTCTTAAGGCCAAACTATTTATATGTGGGATGAACACTCCACAGCTTTAAAGTGTTGTCAAGGTCAACCTATTTGTATGTGGGCGGAACACTCCGTAGCTTCAAAGCATTGTCAAGGCCAACCTATTTATGTATGGATGGAACACTCCGTAGCTTCAAAGCATTGTCAAGGTCAAACTATTTAAATGTGGACGAAACCCTCTGCAGCTGTTGTCAGGGCCAACATATTTATATGTGGGCGGAACACTCCGTAGCTTCAAAGCCTTCTCAAGGCCAAATTATTTATATGTGGGTGGAACACTCTGTAGCTTCAATGTGTTGTCAAGGTAAGCCTATTAATATGTGGGCAGAACATTGTACAGCTTCAAAGCATTGTCCAGACCAACCTATTTATATGTGGGTAGAACACTCCTAACATTTAAAACGTTCTCAAGGTCAACGCATTTATATGTAGGTCGAACACTCCGCATTTTCAAAGCGTTGTCAAGGCCAACCTATTTATAGGTGGGCAAACACTCCACAGCTTTAAAGTGTTGTCAAGGCCAACCAATTTATATGTGAGCAGAACACTCTGCAGCTTTAAAACTTTGCCAAGGCCAATCTATTTATATATGGATGGAATACTCTGCAGCTTCAAAGTGTTGTCAAGGCCAACCTATTTATATGTGGGTGGAACACTTCGTGGTTTCAATGCGTTGTCAAGGCCAACATATTTATATGTGGGCGGAACACTCTGAAGCTTCGAAGCATTGTCAAGGCCAACCTATTTATATTGGGGCGGAACACTCCGCACCTTCAAAGCATTGTCAAGGCCAACCTATTTATATGTGTGCGGAACACTCCGTAGCTTCAAAACTTTGTCAAGGCCAACCTATTTATATGTGGATGGAAAACTCTGCAGCTTCAAAGCATTGTCAAGGCTAGGGTTAGGGTTAGGGTTAGGGTTTTTGATCCTGTCTGTACATCGCCCTGAGTCAGTTTTTGTCCCCCTGTTTGGGGTCACCGCCGAGGCCTGTTCTGGCCTTCTGGTGTTTTGTTTTAAAAAAAACACACACACACAAAAAAAACACACAAAAAAAATAAATAAACACAAAAACAATAATCAATGTTGTGAGGTTGCGGTGCAGCTGTCACACGCCTGTTATGGTACACCCAGACCGAACGCGATTTCAACTGCAAAAAAGCTCAACACGCACGCAAGTGGATGCACTTTGTGTCCAGACCAAAAAGCCAGAAGCGAAACTACCCAGAAAACTGCTGCGCAGGGTTGCCAGATAAAAATTAATTAATCATCTAGTACTGTTGCTTTTTTTTTTTTACCCAAACTGTCATATTTGCTGCGTGAGGGTCTGATAAGATTAATAATGTGTTGAGTTTAGTGAACATTTGCACTGAAAAGGGGTAAAAATAAAAAAATAAAAAAATAAAATTCATGTTTATCTGGCAACCCTGCTGCTGCGGGGGTGTGGGGGAGGAGCTTACCGGTGTACCGAGTCGTCAATGCACTCCGCGAGGTGAGGAGCTCTTTATTTCTGTCTCTGTGGAGCAGACTTGACTGGTTGTGAAGGAATTGTCGCGAACACACAGCTACAATGAGTTTCTCTTCCATATTCCATGACTCCGCGGGTTTTTTCTGTGTTCCACAAACAATACGTCACATGCGCAATGGTTTCCGCGTCACTGGTTTCCGCGTCACATAGGGACTCTCCCCCTGACCCCCTCTCTTCTCCCCCGACTCTCCCTGATTGGTTGACACACCAACCAATCGGGTAGAGTTTGAGCGGCGTTTGAAAGTTGAACGGCGAAATCTTCAGCATGTTGGAGGCGTGCTTTGGAGGTTGACGCGGGTTCACGTGCACGGAAATCGCTCTCCAGCACGCTCAACACGCACGCGACGTCAGCACGCTCAACACGCACGCGACGTGACGCAAGACGCCAGGAGGCTGCTGGAG
>JBBPBX010012381.1:36520-54159 GCA_038048925.1 Garcialebias charrua
GCTGGTTTTGATCTGTGGGAACCAGGTCTGAGCAGAAGCCGTCATCTGGAGGAAGCAGAAAATCGGCCTCTCACCGGTCAACTGACTCAGCAGATGCTCTTTGGGTGGTTTTTCAACCAGCAGCAGTCAATCATCAGTCATCAGCAAATAAAATACAATTATTGTCAACTCCATAAAAACGAAGAAACAAAATCAACAAAAAAACTAACATTTACTGTACAGTATTTCCTCGTTTATTGAGGGGGTTCAGTTCCGAATCCGCCCGCGGTAAGTGAAATTCCGCAAAGTAGTGACATTATTACACATATTAAGGCTTTAGAACCCCTTTTCACATGCTTGCAATGTTTTAAACTCTTAAACCTACATCATTTTAACAACATGAATACAGTATTGTATATGTAGCTACTAAATTTTACTTACCAGGCTCTGCAGAACAGCAGCGGCACCCGCTTCGGATGTCATCAACCATTAAATGGCCCTTATCATTTATTATCATCCCCATTCGTAGCGGTCAGATTGCCCCTCCTGTACCTCCTAGGAGGTTTAAAGGTACGTTGTCACCGTTACAAGCGATGACAGCAGGCTCCGTCTTTAGCTACGTGGTTAGGTTTAGAGTAAAGGGTCTTGGGTTAGGTTTAGGGTCTTGGTTAGGTTTAGGCACAAGGGTAAGGGGGTTAGGTTTAGGGTTGGTCCTCTGGGTCAGGTTTAAGGTTAGGTTTAGGAAAACGGTTACATAAGCTGAAAAAAAAAACATAACACTTCCGGGTTCACAGAAACACACTGCATACTCACAGCGATTATAACGCAGATAACCTTTTTTCAAACATGCTAGCAGGTAGATTGGACAGTTTTGCCGATACATATGGGGATGATTACAGTTGATAATGCCCATTGTATGGACTGACAACATTCAAACCCGCTGGCAGCGGCTCGGTTAATTTCCGGTCCAACTCTGTTCCATTTCTGCAGACGTACCCTGTAGCAACAAAGCCCACAATCATCGCTCTAAGCTCTTAAACCTACCAATTTTAACATGCTTATAGCTAATATGTTTTACTTACAAGTGTATCCCTGCTTGTAGATCCTTGTTGTTGGTTGGTTGAATAGATGAAAACATCCTGTTCAGTTTTAGATGGGCCAATGGACACCTTTGGTTTTTTAAATAAACCCGTCTCTTATCATCAGAAGGAAACGGGGCTTCTGGGCAGGGCCCTGTTGCCTTCTGGGAAATGTGGCCGTTATGAGCAGGAATGCAGGTTTATTGAGAGAAAACTACAAAATGGTAGCGCCTGTCCAAAGTAGTTTATTTTTCATTAACTTTTTACTGTACAGTACAGTATCCAGTACCGTCCCAATCACGTGAATAATATTAAAGTTGACAATCATGTGTTCTGTACAATGTTTTTGTACAATACTATGGACTGTACGTCCACAAACCACGATAGAGCGAGTCCACAGAAGTCGAACTGCAAAGTAGAGAGGGACGACTGTACTGTGAATATTAAAGTCGCAAATTTGATGTGAGATCATTTCACATGGAATTTATTTCCATCATATTAAAATATATATATTGCATTTTTCTAGCCATCCTCTGGTCTTTGTGGCAAAATTACCTACAAAACTGAGGCCTTGTGGGTCATTTTGACCCAAGGGGAGCAGGAAGGTGACAGCATTAAGGTGGATCCAGCAGATTTTGTCCGTGCTCTCATTGTAAAGAAGTTAAATGCTGTCAGTGAATGATACAAATGTTTTAGTTTCCCTTCAAAACAAGCCTTCTTACACCAAACCAGCTAAATACTGTAGTCTGAATGTTGTGTGCACTTGAACTCCTATTGATTATTTTTAAGTGTGCTTTTTTTTTTGAATGTACGTTTTGTAACTGACCCCATTCAGAGCTGTGCATTGATTAGTTTTCACGCAGATACTCCTTTGTGCCCTTTTCAAACTGGGAGTGTGTCAGCCTCGACCTGCTCCAGTTAATACACAATGTTCGGTAGATAATAGACTCTGGATAAGTGTATTATACAACCCTGATTCAAAAAGACCAATCCAAATATTTAATGTCAAACTTTACACGGTCTTGTTTAGTAAAAGCAGAAGATCAGCCTTTCAGGCCCAAAGCTGAGCTTCAAACTATCAAAATTCTAAAAAGCAAATATAGAAACATTTATTTAATGCAAAAAACAAAGCCATGGAACTTAGGGTGTGCTTTTTTCCTAGTTGAATTTAACTCTAAAAATGCAACACACTAAACAAAATAAACAGTAATACACTAAAAACGTTGCTTTTGTTTGTTCATTCCACACTGATGTATGAAACATGCATGCAAGCAGCCATGGCTGACTGAAATATGCATTTTGTCTTGTTAATGTACTTTCTGCTGAACTTTCCTGTTGGAGAAAGATGGAACATTGTGGTTTTTAGTGTCTTTCACATGAACAACCATGCGTCTTTGTCAGGCGAAACAAATGATCCCATCATGTTAAGTCAGCCTCAAAAATGTGCATGTTTGAGTTAAACTTTCATGAATATCCACTCAATAATTTTCCAGGTTATAAACTGAGCAGGACGCGTGTCAGATCCCATTAGCAGCAACAGTGTGAACATTTTATCTCCGTTCTGCAAACGTGTGGTGTTTCTGCTATCTTTGAATACAGATACACTAAATATTTTAGTTTTATAGACATTGTCAAAACAGACTATAGTTGGTTGAATTTCACATTTGTTAAGATTGTATTTGTGCCAGATGAATTTCTTCAGCCATTTATGACATTCACAAAAGCTTGATTTAAATGTTGTTGCATTTCAAAATATTTCTTTGTGATATGCATGTACAGTACAAGGCAATATAACACGTATGAATGTAGTGTTTGTCATAAATGCAAGAGCTAAATATTTCAACAATTAATTCCACCTATTTTTGAAGTATTTTATATTTAAGATGGCTAACTTTTATTGAACAACTGCATCTGTTGGCCTATTAGAGCGGTTTCCATGCCTTATAAATTGTTTCTTTATCAGAGTCAGAGAGTCTTTATTGTCATTTGCACCGCATGTGGTACATGTGATGAAAACGAGATTATGTACACGGGGTCCCAGTTACATCCAACAACAAATGCAAGAGAAAAACAGTAATAACATCTAGAATTAACTAAGAAAAACATCAACTAGTAATACACTAAGCCCTAATATAGTGGAAAAACATCATTATAAACAGCAGCACGAACATGAGTCTGTATGAGCAGATGGTCACAGATGAACACAGCAACAAGAAAACAGATCAGCATCAGCATGATGTGATATTTTGCAGTGTTTATTTTTATTTTATTTTTATTTATTCATTCATGAGTCTAACAGCCTCAGGGTAGAAGCTGTTCCTCAGTCTAGTGGTTCTACATTTGATGCTCCTCAACCTCCGTCCTGAGGGGAGTGGGGCAAAGAGTGAGTGTGCTGGGTGAGTGAGGTCTTTCATGATGCAGGTGGCTCTTTTCCTGCATCTGGAGGTGTAAATGTCTGTGATGGTGGGGAGACTGACTCCGACAGACCTCTGTGCAGCCTTCACCACTCTCTGTAGAGCTTTCCTCTCTGCAACTGTGCAGCCTCCATGCCACACATTGATGCTGGAGCACAGGACGCTTTCCACTGCACACCTGTAGAACGAGGTGAGAACTGGGCTGCTCAGACCAGCACGTCTCAGTCGTCTGAGGAAGTAGAGTCTTTGATGACCTTTCTTGATCAGGCTGGTGGTGTTGTTGCTCCAGCTGAGGTTATCATTCAAGTGTACACCCAAGTATTTGTAGCTGGAGACCACTTCCACTGCAGATCCACCTATTTTCAGTGGGGCGTGGGTGTGTTTATTCCTTCTGAAGTCCACAATCATCTCCTTTGTCTTCTTCACATTCATGTGAAGATTATTCTCTTTGCACCAGCTCTCCAGGTGTTCCACCTCCTGTCTGTAGCTGGACTCATCATTGTTTGTGATGCATCCCACCACCGCTGTATCATCTGCAAACTTAACAATATGACAGCCTGGATGTGTGGCTGTACAATCATATGTGAGCAGAGTGAACAGAAGGGGGCTCAGCACACATCCTTGAGGAGAGCCAGTGCTGAGGGTTATGGTGGAGGAGGAGAAGTTGTGAATCTTCACGGACTGTGGTCTGTCTGTTAAGAAGTCTAGTACCCAGTTACAAATGGAGGGGCTTAGTCCAAGTGTAGATAGTTTGTCTATCAGAGTTTGGGGGATCATGGTGTTGAAGGCAGATGTGAAGTCCACAAAGAGCAGACGCTCGTATGAGTCCTTCTGATCCAGGTGTTATTGCTATGGTGTTATTGCTATGGTTATTGCCAGGTGTTATAGCTATTCCAGTCTGGCTTCAAATCCCTCCACAGCACTGAGACTGCCCTACTGAAGGTTTTTAACGACATCTTCCTATCCACAGATACTGGTGACTCTGTGCTGCTTGTCCTATTGGACCTCACATCCGCTTTCGACACCATCGACCATGAGATCCTCATTGCTAGGTTGGAGCAGTGGGTGGGCATCTCAGGATCAGCCCTAAACTGGTTCAGATCCTACCTCTCTGACAGGTCTTTTTGTGTGTCCATCAATGATTTTACTTCTGCAGTGGCGGCTCTTAAATGGGGGGTTCCGCAGGGGTCCATCCTGGGTCCTCTCTTGTTCTCCTTATACCTGCTGCCACTCGGTGCTATTTTCCGGAAACACAATATACCTTTCCACTTCTACGCTGATGACTGTCAAATCTACTTCCCCCTAAGACAAAATGGTACAGGCTCTATTCAACCTCTGCTCGACTGCCTGGCTGACATCAGGGACTGGATGGCTTTAAATTTCTTAAGCTTCAATGATAAGAAGTCTGAAGCCATATTGTTCCTTCCCAATGACACAACCTCAAACCACTGCATTGACCTGTCTGCTCTACCCCTGTCCGAAAAACAAAAAGTCACAAATCTGGGAGTGATAATGGATCCTGCCATGAAACTCAACAGTCATGTAAACATGATCGTCAAATCCTGTTTTTTCCAGCTGAGGCGTCTGTCTAAGCTGAAGCCCATATTATCCAAAAACACCTGGAGACAGTGATTCACGCATTCATTACATCTAGGCTTGATTACTGCAATTCACTTCTGTTTGGCGTCAGTCAAGCCACCATTGCACGATTACAACTGGTTCAGAACGCAGCTGCCCGATTTTTAACCAGCACACGCAAAAGAGAGCACATTACACCAGTCTTGGCCTCCCTTCACTGGCTACCGGTTCATCTTCGAATCCAATTCAAAATTCTCATGTATGTCTACAAATCGCTGAACAGTCTCGCCCCCGCCTATCTCTCGGATCTGATACACCCATATGTCCCTCCACGTGCTTTGAGGTCAGAGGATCAGGTACTCTTAATAGTTCCAGAAACTCGCCTTAAGCGCAGGGGTGACAGGGCGTTCTCTGTAGCAGGCCCAAGACTCTGGAACGAGTTACCGCTGCTCATCAAACAGGCCCCCTCCCTCTCGGTTTTCAAATCCCGGTTAAAAACTCACTACTACTCCATTGCTTTCAATGCCAGCTGATTTGTATTGGATCGTTTGATTTATGATCTGCAATGTTTTTATGTTTTTCGTGTTGTACTTCATTGTCTGTGTTGCCTGTTGCGTGTTTGTTTGTCCAGCACTTTGGTGTGGACTTGTTCCTGTTTAAAGTGCTTTATAAATAAAATGGTATGGTATGGTATGGTATAGGTGGGTGAGAGCAGTGTGGACCACGGAAGAGATGGCGTCCTCTGTTGATCGGTTCTTGCGGTAAGCATATTGATGAGGGTCCTCGTTGATGTTGACGGTTGTCTTGATGTGGGACATGACCAGTTTCTCAAAACATTTAGCGACTATCGGGGTGAGGGCCACTGGTCTATAGTCATTCGGACCAGTCACTGTGGAGCTCTTTGGGACTGGGATAATGGTCGCGGTTTTCAGGCAGGTGGGAACTGACTCCAGTGCAAGTGTAGGTGTCAAGTCCTTCAGAATTAGCTAACTGTTAACAATGGTATACCACAAGTTTCAGTCTTAGGTCCCACCGTCTTCACAATCTACATACGTAATGTAGGTCAGATTACCGGTATTCCTGATGCATCCTTACATTTCTTTGCTGACGACAAAATAGTTTCCTGTCGAGCTAAAACAGTTGCTAAGGTTTTCCAGCTTTTGCAATCTGCTTTTTGCATCATCCAGTCAGATTTGTTCCATCTCAAATGTGTACTAAACAACAACAAAATCAAAGGGATGACGTTTTAAAACAGGAAGTCGGTTCCAGCAGTTCTTCCCTTGATTTTATCTTCGAATGGTGCTCCTATTGAGTTTGTCGATTCTTAGAAATACTTGGGTGTCTTGGTTGATTTGCATATCTCTTTTAAGCTTCACGTGGAAAACTTGGTAAAGAAATTGAAGGTTAAACTGGATTTCTTTTTTAGAAATAGATCCCGTTTAAATCTGGACTCTAGGAAATGCCTTGCAACTGCAACGTTCCTTCCCTCCGTTGATTACGGTGACATTATTTACATTAATGCCTCAACGAGCACCCTGCAGATGTTGGACACTGAATGATGCGCTAAGATTCATAACTGCTGTTCCCACCTTTACACCCACTGGACATCATTAACTTCATGCAGACTCTCTCACTGGTACATTTTCATCTTTAAATCACTTCTCGGTCTGCTGCCTTCATACATCTCCTCCTAAATGTTACTGTGTGAGTGCAGCTACAGTGTGCACTCTCTGGATATGATTACCTGCAGTGTTCCCTCTGTGAGGTCTGAACTTGGCAAAAGGGCCTTCTGCTAAGTTCATGACAAAAACCAATGCAGACATGTTCCTGTTTTTAGTATTTTATATTGCTCTATAATGTAGATTTTTTTTTAATTAACAGCATTTTCTTCCATTGATGTTTTCAATTTATATGCCTTCTTTTGAAATTATCTATTGTTGTCACTGGTCATCATTATTCGTCTGAAACAGGTCTCTCTTGTAAATGCATCCCGAGGCTCAATGAGACTAACTTGTATAAATAAAGGTTGAATTAAATTGAATTCATTAGGAGCCGCTTCAGTCCGAGGTTAGAATAACTTTAAATTTAGTGGATAAAGTGAATTTACAGGCAATGAAAAACCATCACTCTGTATAAATGAAGCAAATCCATACATAAAACCTAACAGTATACTGAAAGCAAACAAAACACACAAAACAACCTGTCAATAGTCTAAATATTCAAATAAACAAATTTAAAACATTTTAATAAAAAACAAACTCTTTCCTGTTGGCTGCAATTAATGCATCACTCTGCACACCAGCGGGCCTGTTTCCTCATTAAGCTGCTGCTCCGATGTCTGTAAAGGTTATTTATTGTTGAAGTCAAAGTGTGTTTGTGTGAAATACCCACGTGCACACACACACAAACACACACATACACACTGATGCGCTAACATGGTCCTGTTCTGTCAGGTTTTAGTGCAGATTTTCTGTGCTTGGCAGCCCTGGGGTGACAAACACATACATTTCTTTTTCCTCTCTCTGGTTTATCCTATTGTTTTTATTTCTGGATTTAGCCCCAGGCCTGGAGCAACCTGCCACAGTGCCACATGTTTGTGTGCTCGCATGTGTGTGTGTGTGTGTGTGTGTGTGTGACACCAAGCACCATAGGACTGTGTATCCTTGAGGCAGCTAAGCTTCACAATGCATGTGTATCCAGCAGTGGCTCTTAAAATGATCAATTTTTGTTTTAACACACGTATTTTCTTGCTGGTGTTTTACCGTGTGCATCCGTTCAACAAATAGACGCAGACTATTTGCTCAGTCAACACTTTAGGACTTAAAAGTGGGTTTAAGTTAATAAATAAAGGTTGTTTGACTCGTAGATGTTTTGATTAAGGTTAAAAAGCTTGAAGCGAGAGAATGCATTAGGTTAATAAATGCCTGCATAAAAAGTGTGTGTACAGGCATAATTTTATGTGCAGCATGTATTTGTGTGAAGTGCTGCAGGACAAATTATGACCAAGCAGTGGAGCTCCCAGGAGCGACCTTTTCAAAAGGCAACGCAACATCTACTGTACATGTTGACGTTTTATTTTAATTGCAAATGGCTTATTTTACTTTGTTCAAATATACATGAGCAGAAAACGCCAAACTCTTGACGTTTACACTAAATAAAATAAGCTGCTGCAGAGGTTGGTTTAACATATATTTATACTCCGTCGTGTTCAGCTTTAGTTACTTCGGAAAAAAAAAAACTTGTCAAAACATTTGTCATACGACCAGGTGATAAAGAACTTTACACATTTAGATAAACTCACAGGGGCTGAAAACTGAAAAGTGGATCCCACAGCCCAAAATGATGGAACTCTTCTTGGTATTTGATTTTGATTTCTTTTGAACTGATGACACCCAGGAGGATGCTGAATGCGCCATTAAGGCTATTGTTATAGGGCGTGAGGTGATGCTGGTGCTTTCCCACGTGATTGGACTGTTTGCCTTGGGCGGGATTTCCACTGCAAGCATAAGGCATCCTACTTGCAAGAGGGTTATTGATAAGTGATAAAAATCTATGAACAAGGGGGGAAATGATGGAAATGTGAAAGGTCACAGATGTTTTAAACTTACCAAAGTTAAATGTTATAACTCGTTACCATGTGTGTGTGTTAAAGGGTTGCTTTTGTCTGGATTAGAGTACTGTACTACATAACCATGGAGCCTTTCACCCAAATAAGGAGGCTGCAAGGGTCGTTTGACATTGCCTTTGTCTGATAACATTATAAAAAGACACTCTTTTAGGCTCTCGATGAACAGACTTGGAGACGAAGAGTCATGTAAAAATCTTGCCTGCTTGTATTTCAAGATCTGTTCCATCGTGCAAGATTAAACCTGGGATTAAGAAAATGATCTACCTCTCCTGTGTGGCATATTTATTTAATGAGCTACAAGGATACTATTAAATTATCCTAACTCTGAGTTTAATTCTAAACACTGATCAGCAGTTCATTACCTTCCTTTCCTAAAACTGCCCCGAGATAGACGCATGTTAAAATGTAATTTTGTGGTTAGGTGCAAATAAAGGCCAAATAAGTATTTCATTTTTACACACATTTAGCGCCAGGATAATACTAATGTATTTTTTGGACTATAAGGCGCACTTAAAATTCTTTAATTTTCTCAAAAATCGACAGTCAGCCTTATAATCTGATGCACCTTATTTATTAATTCCGGTTGTGCTTACTGACCTCGAACAGATTTTATGTTGTACACAGCGCTCAAAAATCTGTCAAAAATGAACTTGTTTTGCTTAATGCTCCTTATAATCCAGTGCGCCTTATAGGGAAAAAAATACGGTAGTTCACCTTGAAAAATTGTTATCTAAGCATTCATGACTTCCATGTTGACATATTTAAACCTTATTGTTTAAATGCTGGTTTAATAGTCACACCATAGTTTTCATGTTTAAAGTTTATTCTGTTTTTATATGTTAGATTATAATTCCAACAATTCTGTAGAGTCTACAGTTGTATACAACTATATATTAGGCATGTAACGGTTGTAGTGAGTGTACCGAACCGTTTCGGTACACCACGTTCGGTTCGGTCCACCTGCGTACCGTTTCGGTTATTTTTTCACTCATTAAACGTTCTTAACAGGGGAATATATGCACCGCGGAACAAAATTTCCTGGGCGCGTTTCAGCACGGAGCTATTATCGCGCAGCACGCGCAGCATTTAGCCGTTAGTATCTCGTGCGGTCTCCTGTTTGTGAACGTTATAGCTTTCTTGTTAAAAGACGAGCGCACACGCAGCTTGTGTGGACTTTGTTTCATGAAGACTCTGCAGCAGCTGCGTGACGCAGCTCTCTGCAGCAGCAACACGTCTAACGTGAACGCGCTGGAAACTGTCATCCGAACGTGAACGAAGAAACAGCAGCTTGTTACAAACAGCCAGTGGTGGGCAACGCTAATCAAAAAATTAGTTCCACAATTTCTAAAACGCTTATTAATTTTTTTAGGTCCACAATTTCAAAAGCACAAATGTCTTATGAAAATTAGGGGAAGCTAATCTAATCCGCTATTTATATTCGACAATTGGTAGCCGGCAGCGTTATGCAATATTTGCACTACACTGCCAACTGAAAAGTAACTAAAATGATCCTAAAAGGATGAAATTACAAAAATCAAAGGATTTATTTAATACTTTACGTACATATATTCTATTCGGCCACGAAATTAACAAAAAAGAGAATGATCTTTTAATCCCTAAAACCACTTTTAAATCTCAAATACACGGGTGTGTCGCCACCGCATTTATACATAAAAGTAACCCAAATACATAAAACTAACGACTCACCGTCGAGTGGTCGACACAAAACACACAATAAAATCCTCCGGCCGCGTTAATTTGGCTTGAAACAGCGGGGTTCTCTGCGGATTTATCCAAGTAACCCAGCACAACCAGCTAGAGTTAGCGTCCAGTTCACCTCTGACCCGGAAGATGTCAACATTCTATAGGCAGTCAACAGATTTAATGAAAAGTAACTAAAATACATAAAACTAACGACTCACCGTCGAGTGGTTGACACAAAACACACAATAAAATCCTCCGGCCGCATTAATTTGGCTTGAAACAGCGGGGTTCTCTGCGGATTTATCCAAGTAACCTAGCACAACCAGCTAGAGTTAGCGTCCAGTTCACCTCTGACCCGGAAGATGTCAACATTCTATAGGTAGTCAACAGATTTAATGAAAAGTAACTAAAATACATAAAACTAACGACTCACCGTCGAGTGGTTGACACAAAACACACAATAAAATCCTCCGGCCGCGTTAATTTGGCTTGAAACAGCGGGGTTCTCTGCGGATTTATCCAAGAAACCCAGCACAACCAGCTAGCCGTTCGAATCCCGGTTCCCCACACCATGTGTCGTTATGTCCTTGGGCAAGACACTTAACCCCGAGTTACTCCCAGTAGGACTGGAAAGCACCTTGCATGGTATTCTGCCGCTACCGGTGTATGAATGTGTGTAGCATTCAATGTGTGTAGCACTTTGAGATTTTCACTAATGAAAAGTGCGTTATAAATTGAATTCATTATTATTATTATATATCAAAGTTTTTGGCTCTGTCAGACTTGTGTTCTGTGACTTTTACTATTTGTACTTTTTACAGGTTCTGAAATGTTTAGCTTTTTTAATTAACAAAAGCATAAACATTTAAATGAAGTTAGTTCAGTTCCTTTAAAGATCGTTTTTGAACTGTTTAGCGTATTTGGTCTAATTTTGTTTTATGCTGCTGTTAGCTATGGACTTGCTAACATTAGCTTTTAGCTACAGTTTTGCTACATCTAGCTTTTGAGTTCATTTACAAATTTGATAGGTTCAGTTTTTATCTATAGCAAAGAAAAATGTAGCTATTGCTTTGTTTATTTTAGAATTTAGCTACAGTTTAACTGATTTATGCTTTTAGCTATAGTTTATCAAAATTTAGACGGTTGCTGTTAGTTTTTCTAGTTTTATCTTTTAGCTACTATTTTACTAATTCTAGTTTTTAACAAAAATTTTGTTAGTTTTAGCTTTTAGTTACTCTTTTGTTTAAGCTTCTGGTTGGTTTGTTTTAACGTTAGTAATTCAGTTAACATATATATTTTTTAAATTAAAATTCAGAAATGTCATTCAGCACTTAGGATTCACGTAGAATTTATTTATTTATTTTACAGAAGATGCAGTTTCTCTGCGTTCAGGTATGATTCTCATTTGTTACAGCGTGATATAAAAAGTGATGCTGATTTAAGTTAGAGAAAATTTCATGTATAAATGTTATTGTAAATTCTAAAAACCATTTTTAAATTCTTGATTTGCTGCATTACAAATAGTTGTAAATCCTGCATGTTCTGACCAACGAGGAACTTCTGTTCAGTTGGATCCAAAGCAGACTGGTTGTAAATTCTCGCTGTACCTCTATCAACAGAAAACATTTTGTTCCAACAATATCTACAGAGCAGTTTAGGAGCTTTAAACCCAAACCACAACATCTGTTTTCCTCTCTGTATGATAATTTCATTAAATTATGGTAACAAACAGCATCTGTGCCCTGTAGTTTCTCTTGCTTTAATTTGTTAAAGCAATAATTAAATTATAACAATCTTGTAACTGTGATTAAATAAATAAATAAAAGCCTCTTAGGAATCCTGAAGAAACAAATAACTATTTTTCCCCTCCATCATTCACCTTCCGTATCTTTCCATTACTCCCACAATCGTCTCTGTTTCTCCCTGTTGTCCTAATAGCTTATTGACAGCCAATCAGCTGTGTCCTCTGGCGACTTTGCGCAACGATCACCAAGTAGGACAAGGTCATCCCATCCAGATTACAACAGTGATCTCTCACCCAGAACAACAATGAACACATGAACGCTGTGGTTCTGAAGTGGTTGATGAAGTTTAAAAGTTTTGGTTCTGTGTCCTTTACTAATTTATTAATAGTATCTATCTATCCATCTATCCATCTTTCTATCTATCCATCCATCTATCCATCTATCCATCTATCTATCTATCTACAAATGTATATATGACTGAAAAAATAAAGTAGTCTTAATTAACCAGTTTGTTCATTCTCAGATTTATCTTGTGCATGTTCTGTTGAAGGCTGCACGGTGGTGCAGTTGGTAGAGCTGATGCCTCTCAGCGAGCAGGTTGCCTCGGTTAAAAATCCAATCCTCGGGCCTTTCTGGGTGGAGTTTTCATGTTCTCTCCGTGCATGCGCTTTTTTTTATCACTTGTTTTATTTTGATCTTTGCTTTGTTACACTTTGTAGCACTTTGAGATTTTTATTAATGAAAAGTGCATTATAAATTGAATTCATTATTATTATTATTATTATTATGCGTGGGTTTCCTCCAGGTACTCCAGTTTCCTCTCACGGACCAAAAACGTGCATGTTAGGCTGACTGGTAACTCTAAATTGTCCCTAGGTGTGAGTGAGAGAGTGAATGGGTGTTTGTCTCGTTTGTCTCTATGTGTCCCTGTGATGGACTGGAGACCAGTCCAGGGTACACCCTGTCTCTTGTACAGTGATTGATGGACACGGACACCAGTGATCCCCGTGACCCAAAAAGGAAGTAGCGGATAAACATAATGGATGAATGGATGGGTGGATGAATGGACAACAATTTCCTGTGGGATCAGTAATGTTCTTATCTTATTTTAATTTAATTTTAACTTTTTAGTTAATTGCACACTGTAATTTTTGTAAGTTGACATTACATCTGCGGGTAAAAAATTATCTTTACTGAACTGAGCATTTTTTAAAGAACCTTTGATTTCCCCAACAGTTTAACCATAAACTAAAAATATCCGGCAATTAAGGAGAAAAGGTTCACATGCATACATATAGCTCCTCCCCCATTCACCCATTGTTTACTTGTTACATGCAGGTTGACACAAGGTCAACAAGGCAATGACATTTTCAGGATAAGAAAAACTGATTTGACTTGCTAACAACAAAAACACAAACAAACAAGAAATATGAAAACATGCAATAAAAGTACAAGATTAAGTACCAAAAAGTGAAAAAGAAATATAATATTTACAAGGTCCAAAATAAATATAGTAAACAAAAACTTGGTAGAATATATTTCTATTATCTTGCCTTTAATACAGTGTGATTTGCTTTGATCCTCTCTGTACTATACATTGTTGACTATTTTAGTTAGTTTCTGTTGCTATTTTATATCTATATTTTTATTTTATGTTTTCCTGTCAACTGTGCTTTTTGTTTCTATTGTACAGCACTTTGGTTGGCCTTGTTGCTGTTTTAACTGCTCTATAAATAAATTGGTATGGTATGGTATGGTATATAACAGTGCAAATAGGATCAATTAGTATGCATAAGTATTTCACAGGTAGTAATATTACTTAAATGTACATTATACAATGCTCATGTAGTGTTACAAGTCTTTATCCCTGACTTGAATTTTACACTTTTTCACATCTCTCTGAACTACAGTATATTGAAGCACCTCTCACTCACTCTTTCAGAGAGACACTTTACCATTTTTATTACTTTTAAAATGAATCAAAAAATTAAAAATTAAGTCACCCAGAGATTTCCTTTAATTTTTGTTCATTCAAATGTCATCAGATGAATAACCTTGTGTTATTTGTATGAACATCAGTACATTTAATGTTGGATAAAATCAAAGAATCAGTTTAATTCAAACTGGACATTCTCTCACTACGAATGTGAAATGAAGGATTTCTCCTCTAAAACATGCAAGTGGAGACACAGTGATACTTTATCTCATTCAGTTAGCTTGAATTCAGAACATCACTGCACCAAGAGACTTTTGTTTTTGTCCTTCTTAATAATCAAGATGAATAATATCTGTTTTTGCTATTATCATTAATAGGTTCCATATGTGATGCATATCCGTGGGCAGCACGGTGGCACAACTGGTAGAGCTGCTGCCTCTCAGCGAGAAGGTTGCCGGTTCAAATCCCGGTCCGGGGCCTTTCTGGGTGGAGTTTGCATGTTCTCCCCGTGCATGCGTGGGTTTCCTCCGGGTACTCCGGTTTCCTCCCACAGACCAAAAAACATGCTTGTTAGGCTGATTGGTGACTCTAAATTGACCCTAGGTGTGAGTGTGAGAGTGGATGGTTGTTTGGTGTGAGTGAGACAGGTCCCTCTTGTAAATGAGTCCCCGTGACTCAACGAGGCTAGCCTGTATAAATAAAGGTTGAATGAATGAATGAATGAATGCTGTGATGACGTTTGTTTTAATCATAAGTAACAAGCCAACAGTGTTGTTAATGAGTTAAGACAGTTTTAATCTGTTGCATCATAAATATGGCTCTTAAACTAACATCTTTATCCTTTCTGACATGATCTAACACTTAATCTAACTTCTGCATCCTCTGATGTCACTCTCATCCTCTCCTGGTGCCATTTGACCAATCAGAAAGGACTAGGTTTTCTGGGTCAAGTCTCAGTTAAAGCTTCACTTCCTATCTTCTCTCTTCAGTTGCTACGAGGAAGTTGACATTGAAATGACTTTCTCCTTAAGCTGGGAAACTTGGACCAAGCGTCAAAGGTCCAGTTTTAACAGCCGAGTTAATAGCAAGACTGCTGTAAGCTCCACTAGAATGGAAATTCCTTCGAGAAATCTTTTATTTTGAAAATCAACCAGACTACGTTACTTCAGTGGGTCAAAGGAGGACGTGAGAAGCTACAATCTAAACAGACTGACCTCTTCGGACGTCAAGGATCCACCCGTTCTTGGCAGACCGTCAAAGGTAGCGAGTCGCTGATTGTTTACCCACCGAACATACGTCTAGCTGGAGACCGCAAGGAGAACGTGTCATGTTTCTGGTTATAAACATTCAAGATAGTTAACCCCCTCTTTTCCACCTTTCCTCCTTCTCATGCTAAAACTTCTCCTTAAACTTGATATTTTTGCCAGTAACAAACTTTAAGTTAACGTGCCTGCAGAAATAAGTAATTATGCTATCTTATTACCTGTCTGTATTTCAAAATTTAAATCTGTCGATAGTTAAGAAATTGATCAGAACCAATCCTCATGAAATGTTGATGTAATTTTAATGATTCTGTTATTAAATGGTTAATCTCCTGGTGAACCAACATAAATAACATTTCCTGTCAAGTTACATCTCGTCTGGTCACACACAAGTTCATGTTTAAATCCTGAAAAAAGAGAACTCGTTTAATATTGATGATAAGTTTGTGTCAGATAAAATCTACTCAATCTTTCATCTGGAATATTGTACAGTCAGTAAAACTGACCAGTACAGTATACATATCCTACACTCATAACATACTACACTGGTTGTGTGACAGGCTATTGCACAGGTAGTGAGCAACATTGAGATTATTTGAATTATGATGAAAATGTAGTAACATACTATACATGATACAGCCCCATAGTGCAGTAACAATAAACATATTACTTATCATCACTTCAAACCTGCACTATAGACAGATTTTCAAACAGGAATATTTACTATAAAATTTAAAAAGCAGTGGATATTATGAGGCTTAACTTGTTGCCAGATACACATGCAGAGAAGAGGAAGAGTACAGTAATCTGCTATTAGACTTTTCCTCCTGCAACTAAATAAAACAAACCCATAAAGTACAGCAGGTGTCTGCATCCAGTCACAGACACATGCAAACTGAAAAGCACACACACAAATATTGAACCTAGCTTGGTGCGTGTGCAGTTAACATGTAGATGGCATGTTGCACGTCTTTTTTTCTTCTTCCTAACCTACTCCCCAAGTGCAAACTCACAGGCATGCTCAACCCCTCAGGGCTGTTACTCATCACTGTGTCGGTGTTTGTTGACATGTCCTCGCTAATTGTCTCCCATCACACTTTGCTGCTGCCGCTCTTACGATCACAGAAGGACGAGTGCATGTATGGAGGAGACTGACACAGCTGCTAATGGCTCTGTGCATTTGTTTGTTCTGTTGATATTTATAGCTGAGCTGAAGCATTCACAGTATTTTAATGCAAACTACTTGAAGTCCCTGAAGCATTTTATTAAAACAAGGAATTTTTGTGTTGTAATTAGGGATTAAATTGCTATAGATCTTCAAGAAAATTGACTGATTGGTTAGCTGGCAACAAGGAGTTTATTGTGCAGTTTGAGCAACTCAGTGATCTGACTGCCCCCCTTGTGATGATATCAATAACTGAACTTTTGTTTATGTAACGTAGTTAAGTTAGTAAATCTGTCATTCTGATTCAACATGTTATAGTGTGACAGAAAACTGTGGGTTTAGCATCTTCCAGCTGTCCACTTTGTTCCTTTTCTTTTTTTTAAATGTCTAAAGAATGTTGCTTTTCTGCCATAATATGCCTGAGGATGCTGACATTTTGTCTATTGTTTATTTAATTTCTTCTAATTAATATTTTGTGATTGGGTGTCACAGAAATCCAATTACGGTACCATTTTTTTTGCCCTATAAGTCACTTTTTTTTGTTGCATAATTTGCATGCCCTGCGACTTATACAACGTATTTATGTTTCCCATATTTATAAACCAATTTTTGGCTGAGATATGACCGTTTTCATTCATTCTGACTGAAAATATTGAGCACTACCATTTTCAGCCGCTAGATGACACTCGAGCAGTATGACATGCCATTGCATCATTTAATAGGTAAAAGTGGCTATTATTGACACAATCGGCTTGCCATTAGGGTTGGGCATCGAGAATCGAGAATCGTTCGGAACCGGGACTAACTGTCCGGTTTTCCCGGAATCGTTCAAAATATTAATTGGCAATTCCTATGTTCGATGATAGTTAGCCGACCGGAAGTAGCCACCAACACCGAAGAAGAATCCACCGGAAGTGTGCACCCGTGATCGAAAGTGTGGCTTAACTTTAATAAAAATGACCAGTCAGGTCAGTGCAGCACTTGCAATAATTTTCTATCATGCAAAGGAGAGAAGTAAAATAGTGTCTCGTCTTTGACGCGCTCCACTGGATTATTTATTTTCGCTTCGTGTCCGACCGGAAGTAACAGTGGTCCGTCTGCAAAACGCTCCGCCGGACTTTTCGCTACGTTCTCCGGCTCCATCAGGCT
>JBBPBX010012382.1:19007-43306 GCA_038048925.1 Garcialebias charrua
TAGTCGTTATGGTGTATATGTTGCAGGACTTGCAAATGTATGCAAAAGGTTACAACTTATACAGTGAAAAATATGGTACATTGATTTTCTCTGGGTACTCCAGTTCCTCTCACAAATATAACATGCATGTTAGGTTAATGCGTAACTCTGAATTGTCCCTAGGTGAGAATGTGAATGGTTGTTTGTCTCTATCCATCTGTATGATGGACTTGTGACCTGTCTATGGTGTCCCCAACCTCTCATATAATCACTGCTAGAAATAGATGGCAGCTCCCTGCAAATCAAAAAGGAGAAGTGGGTAAAGATAATAAATGGATGGATATATATTAAAATGCTTAGTCAGAACATGGGGTTCTTTGGCTTTTGATTTTTGTAACATTAATACAAAATATTTAACAAATTACAAACATTTTTCCTCCTAAAATACATGGAGAGCTTATTCATTCATTCAACCTTTATTTATACAGGCTAGCCTTGTTGAGCCACGGGGACTCATTTTACAAGAGGGACCTGTCTCACTCACACCCAGGGTCAATTTAGAGTTACCAATCAGCCTAACATGCATGTTTTTGTACTGTGGGAGGAAACCGGAGCACCCAGAGAAAACCTACGCATGCACGGAGAGAACATGCAAACTCCACCCAGAAAGGCCACCGGACTGGGATTTGAACCGGGGACCTGCTCGCTGAGAGGCAGCAGCTCTACCAGTTGTGCCACCGTGCTGCCCATTGAATTCTTCAAAAACATATAGTGCTCTTTAAAATCTATTTGAGCATACTTCTGCTAATAATGCTAATACTACGCTATATACAACTAATTTTACTACTGCAGTTTAAAAAAAATTACTTGGTAAAGTTAAAATTCTGACCAGCATGTCTATTTGAGGGTCAAAGAAGGAGGACATATCTCACAACAAAGCAGCTTAATCCAGAAGGGGAAGAAAAAAAAAAACTTTAAAGAACCATGAAGCCCATAATAGGTCATTCACAAGTTTACCTTAATGTGAATGTTGAACTTCAATCTTTCCACATCCTCTGTTTATTTTCCAGGAGCTTTACTTAATAAACTCCAGCTTGTTTCCAAACATCTCATCATAATTGTCTACAATAATAAAAATAATAATAATAATAATAATAATAATAATAATAATAATAATAATAATTAATATAATTTATAACGCACTTTTCATTAACAAAAATCTCAAAGTGCTAAGCAGTTATATTTCTGACCCTGGCATGTGGAAATAAATTAATGCAATTTCTGTGTGCATTCTTTCGATACTGTTGTCAGACACTTTTAACAATCTCAGTCTGCCAGTTGCAAATGAAAGCAATTTTCCATTCTGGTGTTTTATTGCTCTGTTATAATACACTGCAGCTGTTTACAGGTTGCTGGTCACAGCGTTTTCCGTCATTATAGATCAGACTGCTAAGATTTCTGTATCCATCAATATGCTTCTTCCAAATACAATGAAAAGATAGTTCTGAGTAAAATAAATGAACAACTGAGTGAAAATGAAAGATGTTTGGGTGAAAAACATGATAAAATAACAATTATCCTTTACAACTGAGAAAAAAATACACTTATCACATGTCTGTGAATGACACTGTGGATTCTGTCTTCATTGTCTTATTTTGGATCTTACTCTGCGACAGATTTCTAGCACAGATCTTTGTAGTTTCTACTGTCCATCTTTACCAGCACACCCACCAGCTGAGCCTTGTTTCTTGCCTGCTGCCAAAGGCAAAAATGTGATACCATTGCCTGTTTTTGTTTAGCTATTAAATTAGTAAAATATCTCAACGATTACAAACCACATTCTAATGAAACTCTCAGAGAGTGCTAAGCGACTTCAGAAGACACATGCATTGCTATACTTCTGTAAAATTTACAGACAGAGCTAAAATGTATTTGTTGTATTTGCCGAGAGTCATCCCCAAATTATATTCTGAGAGCTACCTTACTGCACATTAACATATCTGCTGTTGGAGACAACTCTGTTTGTGAGCAAAATGTTTCATGGTGCATTGGACGTATTTTAACTAAACTTATGTAACCAAGAGTGGATAAAATCAGGTCATGGACACAGGACTGCTCTTCAGTGTTCTTTATTGCAGGGATCATTTATAATAAACAGCACACAACATTCCATCAGTGTGTGTGTGTGTGAGAGAGACAGACAGTTGCATGTGTGGATCTGTCCAGGGCAACATATAAAGAACCTATTACTATAAGAACAAGCTTCTGTTAGTTTAGCATGCCAACTGGCGCAAATCTTACTTGTAAAGTTATTTCAATACAAACATGGCAAACCTTCACAAAACACACTTAAGGCCGAGATATAGCTCTGCGTACGGCAGTACGCCGCTGTACGTTGTACGTACGTAGAGGTACAAGCGTAGCCCCGCAGGGCATGTACGCGCAAAGCTCAAATTTTACGACCGCGTACGCGAGGCGCGTTGTCGCACAATAAACTGCCCGGCGCCGGACTGTTTTGTATGTGACACAAATGTATTAAATTTCCCTTCTTAATCCCTGATGTGGACTTTTCTTTTGTTTTTTTGCCAACAAAAGTCAAGTGATCGCTTCCTCCTCCGCTGACTCCATGACTGAAATGAGGAAATAAATGACTTTGTCACGAGCGAACTAAACTCATGTCCATCGTGGCTGCGCGAGGTTCTAAATATTTCCTGCTGTTCTGGTGTGCTGGACCAGCGCTCCCTGTTTTTGTTTTATTTTTTTGAACGTTTTATTAACATATAAACACAGAATACCGCAGCGGCAGAAGCCGTGAAGTGCCTTTTTCCCCCCACCCTACCTGTCAATCAATTCAGTAGGCGTGTCAGCAAATGACCAATCAGCGACCGCAATTTGTCCCGTAGGTAAATGCTCCACCCTGCTGTTGCTCAAATGACGTCAAGAATTTGGAGCGAAAACGCAAGAATTAACGCGAGATCGAACGCAGAGCTGTGCTTGTGAACGCGCGCGCACAGAATGCGCGCTTAAAGCGGCGTACAGGCCGTACGCAGTGCTATATCTCGGCCTTTACAGTGCTCATACACACCAGCGACAGGTTTTATGGGTTAGTTTATTTAGTGTAAATGTGACTTTAAAGCTCTGCTGGGGAAGCGGTAAGCACACCTGTAGGACCCCTCATATGCAACTGTGCTAAACTACCAGTAGGTGGCTCCAGAGAATTAATAACTGCCCATCAGATTGGTGAAATTCATTAACCTTTTCATCTCTGTTAAACTTACACAAAGTAAGTATCAGACGTAAATCTACCATACAACTGGTTTACAACTTTTTCGAGTCAGCTTTATTCGAGATGGCTGCTACAGCCAAACACATGCATGGATCAGTCAGATACAGAGCTAAAGTCTGGCGTGGTAGTAGCTAGGTTTAACTAATTTTACACATTACATGACATCTTTAAATACAATGTTAGCATTAACTGTTAAAGTCAGTACTGTACTGTCTGTTAGCAAAATATCTCATGAACCATGGGATGAAACTCTCAAAAAGTAATGAATGGATGGAGGTCTACAACTTTCGACTTTTGGAGTCAACCTCATTCAAATGGCCAAAATTTGGTGTGGTAGTAGCTGAGAGTCATCCTTAAATACATGTCCATACATGCTTTTAGTGATAGCGCATCTTCTGTGAGCTCATTCAGGCATGGAAGGAAGTGGGTGACATGTATTCAGTCAATGAATGGCAGTCCTTCATTTTCCTCCAAATGACTCATGATTGTTCATATACAGTAAATCCTTGTGTAAGGAGCCATTAGTAATGTAAAATGCCCACTTTGCCTTTTAATGACAAAACACTCCTTTGCTGCTTGTCTTGAAACAAACTTTTTTTCCGGAACTAATCTTACGTGGACTTATGCTCCATCTAAGGTGTTTTTAAGCTCTTCAATCCATCTACAGCTCTTTCTTTCTGTGGTATAAAAAAATAAAAAAACTCTTGTTTGCCTACAGACAGATGTTTTGGGAAATGCTACTTGGACAGATCCCTGCCTTGGATGTTCCCTCATCTAACCATACCGCCAATGTCTGAAAACACCTGGCTGTAACATAATAATAATAATAATGAATTCAATTTATAACGCACTTTTCATTAATGAAAATCTCAAAGTGCTACAAAGTGCAACAGAATTAAAATGTCAATAAAACAAGTAAAACAAGTAAAATCAATAACAGTATAAACTAAGATCAAAAGTAGAATCATGAGGAGGTAGAGTATGCTCGGTTGAAAAGAAAGGTCTTCAAGCCGCTCTTAAAGTCAACCACAGACTGTGGGGCTCTCAGACAGTCAGGAAGAGAGTTCCACAGGCGGGGAACTTCACATATACTGTACTGTAATTTACCTGCTTATCCACACATTTGACCAAAACACACACACATATGCAATGATGAATGTCCCTTTCTTATATCTGTTTCAAGGTTGCATTTATTCTTTGTTATGTTAAAGTCTGATAATGATTTAGATAAAACTAATGCACCACACTAGACATAATTTAAAGTAATACTTGAAATAGAGTTAAAATGTTCCTTTCTGCCTTACTGAGCTGCCTCGTTGATATATCTAAAATGGCTGTGTAGCACTTGGAGCAGCTGGTGGCACTTTGCCACAGATTGAACCAAGCAGATAAAACCTTGTGCCAAGTTGGGTGGCAGTCCAAGAAGTATTGATTTTAACAGAGTATGATCATGCCATGGCAGATATTGCACAATGATACTGCTTCTCACGCTGCATTACCATCATAACAGCTGACCTCTTGGTAAGGAATCAATATCTGAGGCTGCATGTTGCAGAGGGAGGCTGCAGGCCAGAGAAACATGCCCATGTTCGCCAAGAGAAGGTCACAGGTTTCAGGGGAAAACAACAACAACAACTTTGTACCAAATGTAGGAGGTTTACTTTGGTCAAGACATTTTAAAGGGAGGGGAATTTACCAGAAAACTACAATGTTCAAGGTTATACAATAGTTTCACAATGCCAAAATAAAACTTGTTCACCTCATTTTGTTTCTGTCAAAGATATTGAGCGAAAAAACAACAACAATTAGTTAAGACTCCGTATTCTCAGGAACACTTTTTTGTGAATGTGTAAAGGATTTAATTGTGCCTACATGGAACCATGCTTGTGTTGGTGCACAGTCTTACAAAGTACTTCAGTAACCACACAAGGCAGATGAACAATGCCATTGTCTAGAGATGAGAAGGAAAAACTATTATTACAATAAAAAGTTCTAAGAACATAATGTTTTTTTTTTATTCCTTTACCAAACTACTTTGTATTATTTTCAACATTTTAACCAGTCTTGTGACACAATGGTGTGGTTGGTAGAGCTGTTGCCTCACAGCAAGCAGGTCACAGCATCACTCAGGTCTCATCATTCTGTGTGGAGTTTACATGTTCTCTCCATGTATGCTTGGGCACTCAAGTTTTTTCCTATGTATCAAAACCATGCATGCCAGATTAAGTCCCTGTGATGATTTTATTTTATTTTATTTTACCTTTACCATGATAAAAAAAAAAACATTGAGATTAAAAACCTATTTTTCAAAGGAGTCCTGGCCGAGAGGCAACAACAAATACAACACACACAAAAAAATCACAGTTAAAATAAAATATCATTAAAAAAAAACAGGTACATCATTGAATTGGCCTCAATAACTTTTAGGGGCCGTTTACACGGCACATATTTTGAGTGAAACCGCACCTTTCATTCTGCGGTTCTGCTGATCCTTTACATGACACCATTGGCCCCTCTCTTTGAATCTGGAGGTTTCTGAACCTGCCTCTCAGAGTGGAGGTTTTTTGCTGATATGTTGATAACGTAAACATCTCCCATTGAGCCTTTGTGTTACACCACATGCGCATACGCACGCGCGGACCGGCGACATATTTCTATCAACATGGCAGCAGACAGACACCGCTTTCTGAACTACGACTGATGAAATATATTTTGAGTCTCATAGTTAATCTACACCTGAATCTAGGTGCTGTGACCAATATCTATGTTGGAAGAGACACAGCTGGATCCAGTTCTAATATCGCTGTTTATTGAACAAGGCAGGTAAATATTTCACATGTTGCGCTACACTATAACATACAAAATGTACGAAATAATAACAGTTTAACAATAATAAACAGTATTAATGTTAGTGTGGGAGACATATGAAATTATCTGAGCTAAATGACTGTGTGGACTAAAGTTACGTGATTTAAACAATGCATAACATGTTGTGTGTTATTAAAGTTGAAAATGAAGACATCAGGTTTATTTTTTATTTATTTATTCAACACCACAAACTGTATGTCACACAAACACTGATAATTAAACTGAACACTATTAAAAACATGTTAACTGAACTGTAACTACATTAATGAACTGGACTCTGCTCTGTTTTCATCCTGGATACTGGGTTCACGTCTGAACCGGTCCACCTGTTGGAAGTATAGCTTCTCAACCTTGCAGGAAAATAATAAAAATAAAAACTCAGTTGGTTGTTGTGTGATCAAAGTAAACACAAGCCAACATTATTAAGAACATTGATTTACCTCACGGAGTAAAGTCCGACATCATCCTCGTTGACTCGGTTCTGGTCCACTCAATGAGGTCCACTCAGCGAACGATCTAGAGCTGTTAGATGAAGCGGTCCCACTTGGTGTCAAATCTGTCCACTCTTTTTCAAAATCCAGCCAAAATCCAGCTTTAACTTGTTGTTAAGATACTAGCCGTGTTTCCATCAAGGTTTCTTGATGCGCATTTTGAAGTATCGCATTAGAAAAGGTGAATGGAAATGGCACAATTCGAATTAACTTCCTCTAATTCATTCTAATTAACAGCTCTTCGACAACGTTGCAGAAAAGCAGAACGAAAATGGAAGCGCGACCGGCTTCATGTATCTCAAGGAATACTGAGAGACTGTCTCTGTGAGTATCATAATGCTGTGAAACAGGCCAAGTCACAGTACCTCTCCAATTTAATCTCCACCAGCTCCAACCGGCCGCGGACGCTTTTCAGCACACTCCAGTCTGTCATCAACCCATCTGTCAATGTTCTGAAAACTGCCACACAGTCTACCTGCGATGACTTTCAGAGCTATTTTGTCAACAAAATAGACTCTATCAGGCAGAACATTGTCAGTTCATCCAACACCATCCAGTCTTGTGCGTCTGCAATAACCACAGCTGTTTTTGACCAATTTGACCTGGTTTCACTCCCTCACCTCACCAAGGTGGTTCAGCAGATGAAACCAACTAACTGTTCTCTGGACATCATTCCCTCTAAAATGTTCAAACAGTCCTTTGATGTAATTGGTCCTTGTGTTTTGTCATTTATTAACAGCTGTCTATCTTCAGGTTTTGTGCCATCTGCTTTCAAACATGCTGTGGTCAGGCCTCTTCTCAAAAAACCAGGCCTAGATCCTACAGCTCTCTCTAATTTCAGACCAGTTTCACATCTGTCATTTCTATCAAAGGTCCTAGAAAAGATTGTTTTTATTCAACTTCAATCTTTTCTAGAACTCAACAACCTGTTTGAAAAATTTCAGTCAGGTTTTCGAGCTCGTCACAGTACTGAATCTGCACTGCTCAAAGTACAGAATGACATTCTTCTGTCCCTGGATGCAAAAAACCCTGCACTGCTGGTGATGTTAGACCTCTCAGCAGCTTTTGACACCGTCGACCATCAGGTACTAATCAACCGCTTGTCTCAGCAGGTTGGCCTCCAGGGAGCTGTGCTTGAGTGGTTCAAATCTTACCTGTCTGGGAGAACTTTTTCTGTCATGATAGGCGATCTGTCCTCCTCTTCATCAACCCCTCTGACCTCTGGCGTACCACAGGGATCTATTCTAGGGCCAGTCCTCTTCTCTCTTTACATGCTGCCATTAGGATCAATCATTGCACGTCATAACCTGTCTTTTCACATGTATGCAGACGATTTACAAATCTATCTGCCAGTCACTCCCAACCCCTCACCCAGTTCAAACACTCTTGTCAACTGCTTAAATGACATTAAGCACTGGCTCTCTCAAAACTTCCTCCACCTAAACACAGATAAAACTGAATGCATTTTATTTAGTGCACCTGGTGACACCAGCAACATCCTTCCCAGTCCCAGTGTTGGTTTCCCCCTCCCCCACTTCAACCCGGTGGTCAGAAATCTTGGAGTGCAGCTTGACTCCAACTTAAAGTTTGATAAACAGATCAGTTCTGTTGTCAAGACCAGCTTCTTTCAGCTCCGACTGCTCTCCAAAGTCAAGTCATTTCTCAGCCGTGGTGATCTGGAGAAGGCCATCCATGCCTTTGTGACCTCCAGACTTGACTATTGTAATGCTTTGTATGTTGGTATTAATCAATCCTCCATCTCCCGTTTACAGCTTGTACAGAACTCTGCCGCGCGCTTTTTGACCAACACACGAAAATATGAACACATCACTCCTGTCCTGTCCTCTCTACACTGGCTCCCGGTTCAGTTCAGGATACAGTTCAAGCTGCTCCTGTTTGTTTTCAAAGCTCTGAATGGACTTGCTCCTCTGTACATCTCAGAACTTTTGAAAGCCCATCAGCCCGGCAGAGATTTACGCTCTGCCAGTCAACACCTGCTGGAGGTGCCTCGCTCAAGGTACAAACAATGGGGAGACCGGTCATTTTCTGTTGCCGGCCCAAAAGCCTGGAACAGCCTCCCCCTTGAGCTGCGTGCCACCTCTGATCTGACTCTGTTCAAAACCAGACTGAAGACCCACTTGTTCAAAAAAGCTTTCAGTCAATCTCGCCCCCATGCCTATGCTCACTCAACATTATGCATCTAGACAATTAGGGCCTGGGTTAGAGTTGGAGTGGAGGGGAAACTGGTACAATGCTAGCCTTTGCTCCTTCTCTTTCCCTTTTAAATACACTTTACAACAACACTCACCAACAGTACATTTGGGGGCGGGGGTGTGTGTGTCGGGGTCTTGATTTGTTAATTTCAATTTTATTTATTTATGTATTTATTTATATATTATTTATTTATTTTTCTCTTACCCCCTGGTTGCCTTGCGGACATTCTGGGGGTGGGCCGTCAGGGGTTGTGCTGGGGTGTGGGGGGGTTCGGGGCCTGCGGGTTCGCCGTGGGCGGGGCTGGCAGTGCGCTCCCTCTGGGGCTGCTTGGACTCGGGTGTCCTGTCCTGTCGGCGGGGCGCGGGGTGTGCCGGATCTTGGGACGTCTGCTGCTCTCCACCCCAGAATGAATGGGTCTACCTCCTGGGTTTGGATGTGGGCTGCCCCATGTAGGGAGCAGGTACATGTCTTGGACCTAGGGGGTATAGAGTGTGCATCGGGATTATGAATGGAGCGTGTCGTTATTGTTTGTCTTTCTGTGACTGAGGGTGAGGATGAGGGTGGGTCTGAATGAGTGTGTCTGTGTATGAATGTTTAAGTGTCAGGCTGGGACTTGGACTGCCCCCTCTCTGATACTTCTGAGGCTACCCAGTGTCGCGCTCCTGCCACGTGGCCCCCTGGTGGGTGTTCCTCTGCCTGCGGGCGTGCTTGGGGCCCTCACTATCTGGGGCTGGGCGCTTGGGCGTTTGTCAGCTCGGCCTGGTGGCTGCCTGGTGGGGCTCGGGTCCTCTGGTCCTGTCAGGTCTGGACCTGAGGGATGGGCGTCCCCGGTGCCCGAGCCTCGGTGACCGGCCCTGGGGCTACGTCGGTGCAGCGGGCTCCGGCGGGGGCCTGTGTATTGTCGCTGTTGACCCCGGGGGGTCATTGTGTGTGGTCCCTGGTGGGGTTCGTCCGGTTCTTCCACTTGGTCGGATCTGGGGAGTGGACGAGTGGCTCGTCCTGTTCGGGTGGTCCTGGGGACTCTGGGCTCGGGGTCCTTCCTGGGGTCTTGGGCTTTGATCGCCCCTTCGTCTGTCTCGGGCTTTGGGGGGACGGGTCTCTGATGCTTCACAGTCGCTACTAAATGTTCTATTGGAGGAACCTTATTCACTTATGCATGCTCACAACCACACACAAATGGATGCAGGGATGTATAGTAGATGTATGTAGATGGGTATATAAATGAATATAAATATATATGTATGTATATTGTATATATATTTGTAGGTATGGGTATGTGTATTTATAGAAATCTTTTGCAAGGTCATGAATATTATCAGTCTTTATGCTTGTATGTTTCGTTGTTGTGTTCTGTCATGTGCTTTGCAGGATTGTGGACGGAGGTTTGGTGTGTTTGCCTTGTGCTCTTTCTGTGGACAATTGTTGTTTTGTTGTCTCACTTTCTCTTTTCTTTCTTTCTCTATTAAAAAAAAAAAAAAAAGCTTTCAGTGTGTAAAAAAGCTTTCAGTGTGTAACTTTTATTACTTTTGGTAGTTTAGTATGTAGCATTTTTTATTTCCATTGCCTTTTTATTTCCACTTGCTCAAATAAGCTTCCAGTGTGTAACTTTTATTACTTCTGGTATTTTAATATGTAACATTTTTTAATTTCCATTGCCTTTTTATTTCCACTTGTTCAAAAAAGCTTTCAGCGTGTAACTTTTATTACTTGTGTTATTTTAGTATGTAGCATTTTTTATTTCCATTGCTTCTTTTATTGCTGTTGTTTCTTATTCTATTTTCATTGATTTATTGTTCCAGTTTATTCATCTTTTTATCCTGTTAAGCACCTTGGTCAATGCAAGGCATTGTAGGAAGGTGCTATACAAATAAAGTTTATTATTATTATTATTATTATTATTATAATTCGCAAAAAAGTTGACACGCTCGCTTGAGGTGGTTTTTGGGGTTTTCGAAACAGAGCTGATGCGCAAAACGAGAGATGGAAACAGATTTGCCGACTCAGTTCTGACGTAGCGAACATTCACGTCATGTGACTGATCAGCTGTTTCCGCTGTAACATCGCTAAAACTAGTTGGCATGACAGAATAAATACAACTTGCCCGATAGCAACACATTCCTGAAATATTCTCTCCATTTTGCCGAGATGTGTGGTTCGGTTCCTGTTTTCAACCGCTACTTCCTGTTTACTGTAGACATGCGTAACGCTGACGTCTGACGTAATGCCGCTTTGCGTGGCCTGGTGGATTTGCTTCAAGCCAGCTGATGGAAACACTTCTGATTCACAATAGTTTTTATTTACATTTTTGCGAATTTTCAAAAATTCGCTCAAAATTCGAATTGAAAATAGATGGAAACACGGTTACTGTTAAATGAGGTTTTAGCCCAGAGGAAAGTCCTTACAGGAAGCGGGCTGAGGCAGCACGCATGCACATTAGGTGAAGGTACAAAATTCATAGCACTAATGACCCAGCATGGTAACTACAGCAGAGGGCGGGGGATTCCTGCGGATGCATGTAAACACAGAATTTGTTCGTGTCAACGCGGATCTTTTCCTCTAATTAACATACGAAAAAAACTATGTTTCCCCCCACGTGTCCATGTAAATAGGGCCTTGATTTAGCACTTAGCATTGAATGAGATTAATTTTCAGTCTCAGAGATTCAAGTAGCAAGTTCCGAGAAGAGGGAGAAGAGGGAGCAGAGTAAACAAAAGCCTTCTTACCCAATTCAGCCCAAGCAAAAGGGACAGAAAGAAACAGCAAATTGTGTGAGCGAAAAGTACAAGATTCAACATTTCTCATTGCAATTGCAGTCCAAATATTGGCCAGCAAGGGTCCAAGCAGTGCCTTGTAAATAAAAGTTAACCAATGGGAGTTCCTTCGGCCAGCCATACCAGGCCACATTTTTGCAGTTTGTAATGAACCTCAGAAAACAGAGGCTGACTGAGTCAAGCATCGAAAGACATTGTGAGGAAGCAATCATACAAAAGATCTCCACAGTCCAACACACACATAATATTTGCAAAGACAGGTCGCTTTTTAGCAGTATATGAAAAACACAACTAATTTGGAAAATAAAAGTACGGCTTTAATTTTTGCATTTTCACAAGACTTTCCTGGAGACAGTTTCCACCTGCCTGAAGACCACCACCATCATCCCAGTCCCAAAAAGCTCTGCAGTGACTGGTCTGAATGACTATCGGCCAGTGGCCCTCACCCTGATAGTCGCCAAATGCTTCGAAAAACTGGTCATGACCCATATCAAAACAACCATCAACATCAACGAGGACCCTCATCAGTATGCATATCGCGAGAACCGATCAACAGAGGATGCCATCTCCTCTGTGGTCCACACTGCTCTCACCCACCTGGAACAGAAGGGCTCATACATCCGTATTAGGCATGTAACGGTGCAAGTGGGTGTACCGAACCGTTTCGGTACAGCATGTTTGGTTCGGTCCACCTGTGTACCGTTTCGGTTATTTTTTCACTCATTGAACGTTATTAACAGGGGAATATATGCACCGCGCGGAACTAAATTTCCTGGGTGCGTTTCAGCACAGAGCTATTATCGCGCAGCACGCGAAGCACGCGCAGCATTTAGCCGTTAGCATGTTGTGTACTGTCTCCTGTTTGGAAACGTAATGGCTTTCTTGAGGAGCGCACATTAAAAGCTGTGTGGACGTGTTTTCACAAGACTGGATCTGCAGCAACACGTCGTTGTGAACGCGCTGGAAACGACATCACCCGAACGTGAACGAAGAAACAGCAGCTGTTGCTGAAACTGCGCTACAACAACAGCTGAGCTGAACGTGAACGAAGAAACAGCAACTGTTGCTGAAACTGCGCTACAACAACAGCTGAGCTGAACGTGAACGAAGAAACAGCAGCTGTTGCTGAAACTGTGCTACAACAACAGCTGCATAAAACTACTTCATCAGGTGATTCAGATGGGTCCAGAGCAATAACACAAACTGTATGAGTTTTTAAAGATCTGGATCTAAGTCTGAATGTTGTTTTATGCGCAGGCTTTAAAGTTACTGAGCGTCGCTATGAGACATTCATCACGTCAACACTTCAGTCAAAAAGTTCAGCTCTTTATGAAAAAACTAAAACTGATTGTCAACAAGTCCTGGAGCTGATTTAAGCCCTGCCCTGATGATGGGTGAGATTCAACCGTTCAAGAGGTATTGCTCTTTTATTATAATAATAATGATTATTATTATTTAAAATCATAATCTTATTAACTTTTTTTTTTTTACCACTGTGTTTTATTTTCAGTGTTGGACAGAGGTAGCATCTCTTCCACTTCAGGGACAGACATCCACCAGAGATCACCTGCTGCAGCTAAGAAGTGTGTGATGACTGAACTGAACTCTGAACTGTTCCAGGACCTGTCCCCTGGAGGAGCAGGTCCAAGAGGTTGTGAGTACAGTAATGAGGACAAATACAGCCACACTGCTGCTACTGGACAAAAACTTGATTAGTTAGATCATAAACAGTCTGTTGCTGCTTATTGTTCTGGTTCTGACTGTTATTGTATTTATTAAGATTTTTATTATTGTTAATATACAGTAGTTTATTTATTGTAGAGTGCTGTTTATTTAAAATATCATCCAAATGGGTCACTTTTATTTATTACTACAATACAATACAGTACAAATGTATTTTTGGCATATTTTCAAAATAAACATTTTGTAAGTCTTTATTTTGTCTTTTTTTTTTGTACCGAAAATAAACCGAACCGAGCCCTCCTTGTAATTGAACCGAACCGAAATGTGATTTTAGCGTACCGTTACACCCCTAGTCCGTATGCTCTTTGTGGACTTCACATCTGCTTTCAACACCATGATCCCCCCAAACCCTGATGGACAAACTACTCACAATAGGACTGGGTCCCTCCATTTGCAACTGGGTCAGAGACTTCTTAAACAGACCACAGTCAGTGAGGATCCACAACTTCTCCTCCTCCACCATAACCCTCAGCACTGGCTCTCCTCAAGGATGTGTGCTGAGCACTCATGTTCACTCTGCTCACATATGATTGTGCAGCTACCCATCCAGGCTGTCATATTGTAAAGTTTGCAGATGATACAGCTGTGGTGGGATGCATCACAAACAACAATGAGTCCAGCTACAGACAGGAGGTGGAACACCTGGAGAGCTGGTGCAAGGACAATAACCTTCACATCAAACCCGTCTGTTAAACTCCTGAAGTTCGCAGATGACACTACAGTCATTGGACTTATCAGTGATGACAACGAGTCTGCGTACCGACAGGAGGTGGAACGACTGATGTCCTGGTGCAGCCTGAACAAACTGGAGCTGAACACACTGAAGACAGTAGAGATGAGAGTGGACTTCAGGAGACACCCCCCAGAACTGCTGCCCCTCAAAATCTTCAACAGCCCCGTGTCTACGGTAGAGTCCTTCAGGTTCCTGGGAACCACCATCTCACATGACCTGAAGTGGGAGCACAACATCACCTCCATCCTCAAAAAGGCCCAGCAGAGACTGTACTTCCTACGCCAGTTGAGGAAGCTGGACCTGCCTCAGGAGCTGCTGATCCAGTTCTACACTGCAGTCATTGAGTCCATCCTGTGTACATCCATCACAGTCTGGTTTGGAGCAGCCACAAGGCAGGACAGGAACAGGCTGCAGCGAACAGTGAGGACAGCTGAGAAAGTCATTGGGGCTTCACTGCCCTCCATTCAGGACTTGTACCACGCAAGAACCAGGAAACGGGCTGGAAAAATCATCACAGACTCCACACACCCGGGTCACAACATGTTCCAACTTCTCCCGTCTGGCAGACGCTACAGATCTCTGTCCACTAAGACTGCCAGACACAAAAACAGTTTCTTCCCCCAGGCCATCACCATCATCAACAGCTGATCATCAGACATCCATCAGCGTGACCCCCAACCCATTCACAACCCCCATGTGATGTGAATCCTTCTGTATTTTGTGTATTATTTGTACGTTTTTTTTTAATTTTTTTATGTAAAGTATCTGTATAGTTTTTAGCATTTTTAGAGAGACACTTTCTAGAGAGACACGAACAGCCGGAAACAAATTCCTTGTGTGTGTCAACATACTTGGCCAATAAACCTGATTCTGATCAATGCGAAGAAGACAAAGGAGATGATTGTGGACTTCAGAAAGAACAAACACCCACACCCCACTGAACATACAGTAAGAGGATCTGCAGTGGAAGTGGTCTCCAGCTACAAGTGCTTGGGTGTACACATGAACAATAACCTCAGCTGGACCCACAACACCACCAGCCTGATCAAGAAAGGTCATCAGAGACTCTACTTCCTCAGGCGGCTGAGACGAGCTGGTCTGAGAAGCTCAGTCCTCACCTCCTTCTACAGGTGTGCAGTGGAGAGCATCCTGTGCTCCAGCATCAACGTGTGGCATGGAGGCTGCACAGCTGCAGAAAGAAAAGCTCTGCAGAGAGTGGTGAAGGCTGCACAGAAGTCTGTTGGAGTCAGTCTCCCCACCATCACAGACATCTACACCTCCAGATGCAGGAAGAGGGCCACCTGCATCATGAAGGACCCCACTCACCCAGCACACACACTTTTTGCCCCACTCCCCTCAGGACGGAGGTTGAGGAGCATTAAGTGTAGAACCACTAGACTGAGGAACAGCTTCTACCCTGAGGCTGTTAGACTCATGAATATCTAACCAGAATAATCACTGTGAAAAAATCACATCATGTTGCTGCTGATCTGTTTCATGTTGCTGTGTTCATTCGTGCTCATCTGCTCATACAGACTCATGTTCGTGCTTCTGTTTGGAGTGTTTTTCTATGATATTAGTGCTTAGTGTATTTTTAGTTTATGTTTTTCTTAGTTCATATCTTAGATGTTATTACTGTTTGTCTTTTACTTTTTATTGATGGATGTAACTGGGACACTGTGTACATAATCTCGTTTCATCACATGTATCACATGTGGTGCGAATGACAATAAAGTTTATCCGACTCGGACTCTGACACATGGGGTTTTTAAAGTTAGGGAATTGCAGCCTGTCTAGGGTATGTATGCTTGATTCAAAACACCTTCAAATGAACTGCTATTCCTGAAGGTTCACATACTTTTGCCACTTACAAATATAATAATAATAATAACAATTTGTCACATTTGTCATCTGTGCATGTTCCCATACTTGACAGACGAAATTGGTCTTCTGCATTTAACCCAACCACCACCAGGTGGTGCAGTGAGCAGCGTAGTCGCGCTCGGGGAGCTGGGAAAATAGATGTGCACTCATAGACACCCCAAGATGGTGTGCTGCGGCCGGGGTTTGAACCTGGGTCCTTCGGATAGCAAGTCCAATTCTCTGCCACTACACCATCTTGGCCCGTAATGTTGGATCATTTTCCTCAATAAATAAATGACCAAGTATAATATTTGTGTTTTATTTGTTGAACTGGGTTCTCTTTAGCTACTTTAGAACTTGTATGCATATCTGATTATGGTTTAGGTCATATCTATGCAGGGAAAAAAAAGGAAATTCTACAGGGTTCACAAAAGTTCAAGCACTACTGCATGTGTTGGGGATGACTCTCAGCTGCCACAACATATCATTTAGCTCAATACCTGTAAAAGTGACTGAGTTATGGGCATTTTGGTGTTTGCTAAGTTCTTTTAGCAGTGGAAGACATCTTCAATCAGTAAAAATCTGCTTATGGCCCCCTACAACCTTGGGCTGGCCCTGGTTGTAGCATTGACATTTCAGTCCATGAAAATGTTTTAGGTGCATATTCTGCACCTTGTTTAAAGTTTCTGGTGTATATCTGTGGCAGAGGTGGATAGGGATAGGTTTGCTATAGTTGCTATTGAAATTTGGGTAATTTTCTACATTTACGTGTGGATGAAAACACTTAGAAATAGTGTCATGTTTACAAGAACATTTTTTTAGAAACAACAAAAAAAGATTGTTTTGTAATAAAACTAAAAATGTTCCCATGTAAACAAGGTACAGTATAAGTATTTTCAAAGTGTTTTTAAAGCTGATGAAGATTTTAATGTTTTCCTCAGGGGAACTTTAGAATAAATGTTGCTCTTGTATACTGATGTAACAGTTTATTGTATAATAAAACAAATCAAATGTGTTACTTTTTAATAAAATTCACTGAATGTTAAAACTGTAGTGTTTAGTGTGATTTCAAGTTTTAAAAAAAAAATCAGCGAAAAAGTGACTTATTTGAATGCCTGTGGATCCTTTTTAAAATAGTATGTCCGAGAGGACATATAGGATGGCATTTCCTGATGGCTTAATGAGGCCAAGAAGACCACATCATTTTTACAAAGCAACAGTGCAGCTTTTTACAAACTGGAGACCCTCTGACCCCTGGCTGTGCCTACAACATCACGTCCATAAAAGTGGAAAACACTGACACCATTAAGACCAGTGCCAGAATAGTTACTGAAGTTATAATTTATGAGAGAAACTGATAAAAAAATTTTTTATTTTTTTTATTTTTAATGATGGTGTATTGGAGCTGAAAATGGTTTAGTGACAACAATCCAATATGTTTCAGTATTAGCTCCATATCTAACATTGGTTGACTATGTCCATTATGTTTTCAGCAGCTGTCCTACAGTAAAAGTTCTGTGTCAAATAGTGCCGGTGGAGCCAATGGGATTTACTGAGATCCCATCAGACTGCAGTGCAACATGTCAGGTGAACCACTGCTGTGTCCTTCTGTTGTTCCCTCACTCCCCCCCCCCCCTGCTCTCCAAACCAGTGATATCAAAGAAACACTCCATATCCAGACTAAACCACTAAATCAATTGCCTTCAAGCAAGGCCAATTGCAATCACTTGAATGTGACTGTAGCTCTCACAGAGAGCAACTGCAGTGCCAAAACGACTTCCATCCTGTCACCGCTGACTATTGGGTCAGTCTCACTGTCATTACAAAGAGTACACGGGGTTCTGCAGCAGGTTTGTTCTGGCCTCAACAGCTTTTTAAAATTCAGATGCATTATTCATGATAGCTTCTAATAAGAGATTAGCTTTAAAAAAATATTTCTGCATACTTTGGTCAGTGTCAACTGATATCACAGTTTAGGCTAATTTGCTCTCAGTGCTGAGCTAGTTAATACTGTAAAAGCAGAATACAAATGATGCACAGCCCATTGCATATTTTTGATTAATGACACATAATGGTATGAGTTAATGTAATTATATTTGTTTGGAGAAATTACTCTGCATTCATCTAAAGTACAAAACTGCACAGACTGCTTTGTACAATCATATCCCTGACTCATTTGCAGCAAATTAGACAAATTTAGAAATATAATTGTTTCAGGGAGTTATGACTTCATTTTTAATAAACTGTATACTGTATTTGTAACATATATGTTCACAACAAAGTCATGTAGTCTTGTTTGCTCAAATATGTCATGACGTGGACATACTTTAATGAAACTCTCCAAAAGTAATAAAAGCATTTACATCTACAACTGATCAATTTTTGGAGTCATACCAATTCAAGATGGCTGCTGCAGAAAAAGAAAGGATACAATTACCCTGATGCATGCTCAAAGGATACAATTGTTATATTTTTGTCGTTATTTAAACAAATGTGGCGTGGCGATAGCTAAGACTGCTCAAAAATACATAATTTTAGTGTTAACACTTTGGTAACACTTCCTGTTTTAAATGTGTTTTATAAATACATTTGACTGGACAAACAGATTGTTAAGATCTTTTTTTTTTTACATTTTTACTCTTACTATTTGTAATCAACTCTGTGTGTCCATTAGCAAAATATTTTATGAACTATTAGTCAAGGTTTAATCAAATCTTTAGACAATATGTTTTCATCTCTACATCCAATCAAAGATGGACAAATACATGACAGCAAAAAAAAGTTATCAAGCCTCAATAGATATACATGATCTAAATCCAAAGTAAAACCCCAACTTTAGTTTAAACTTTTTCATCAGCTGTTGGGTATGAGGATCAAAAGACAGAACATCATCAATAATAAAACCCGAGTTTATATACTGAGGTACTGCATCAATCTGTGGACCTGGGAGAGTGATAATGGGTGGCAACAACTGTGGTCTAGACGTAGGCTTACTATTAGAAAACAGCATTAGTTTTGATTCCTCTGCAATTAATACAATTTATGACACAAAGATAGGACTGCACCACATTTAAAGCTGTTTGTAGCTTTTCAAAAGCACTCTGTACTGTGTTGGTAGCACAATATGACAGTGCCATCAGCATAAAATGAAAATTAGCATGGTCCATTTGTTTCTAACCAGTTTCAATGAAATATAAAAATAAGTGGACCTAGGATAGAGGCTTGTGGAACACCCTTAGATACCTGAAGACAAACGGAAGAGAGACCTTCCACCTGCACAAATTGTGACCTGTTGGTCAAGTACTTTTGGAACCATTCAACTGCTTTCTGAGAAAGTTTAATGTCAAAGAACCTTATGACCAAGATGTCATGGTTTACTGTATTAGCTCACACAGGACACCCTGAGGTCCACATTCATCATTTGTCCATAAACTCAATCAATTATAAGACATAGAAGAACTCTGTATAATGTGATATTTTTTATGGTGAGAGTGTAAAAAGCAAATATAGTAAACAGTTATCTTCTTTACAACTGCTTAATGGCTCCTTACTTCAAACTCTGTCTGATATACGGTATTTAATTACTTTCTAAAACAGAGGCTCTACTTAGGAAAAAAGCTTGTATTTTTATTTTTTGACAACNTTTTATTGTTTATACAAATAAATAAAAAATAGGTAGTTTTAGCTGTTTTCATTTTTCTTGCAAATACTTACTTTGCTTTATTTCTATACTTAATTATTTTTTTCTACAATGAAAAAAAATTACAAGAATCTGGTTTTTTCATTTGTCTTAAATTGTAAAAATATCAATAAGTGTTAAAATTATTAGATATTTTTAGCTTTATAATGTCATTCCTACTAGTCACAAAAGCCTCATCCAACAAGCCTAAAGTGGCCCATGGGCCACCAGTTGATAATCACAGTTGCAGCAGGTTGTTGCGGCTCTGGACACATTTAGTTTAGTGAATGAAGCTGTAAAAATGGCTCTTTTGATCAAAAAGGTTGCAGACCACTGGTCTAGAGCATCATTGTGATGGTCAGTGATGCCCATGTAAGGTGGTTACTTGGACACGTCTTCTAACAAGGCTGAGTCAGGTCCTCTGGATGGATTCTTCTTTGTTGAAACGTTTCATCTTTTATCCAAAATACTTCTTCAGTCTGAGGAGCTGCAATAAAATCAGTCTTATAAACAGCACTTCCTCAAGGTAACATATAGAACGAGCACTGGTCTGGTCCTTCTGTATTTTAAAGAAGTTTCAAAGAAACCGAGACATTTATTTTCTAAACGTGACATTGCAGCAACTTTCAAAACCAAAATTTCCTTATGACAAAGACTGGTTCATCCCAAAGATCCAGTCCCCTGGCGCAAACAGAGTAATATTGTGTATGCTGTTCAGTGTCAGGAGGGTTGTGATCAGTCTTACATCGGGGAAACTAAACAGCCACTGGCCAAAAGGATGGCCCAGCACAGAAGATCAACATCATCAGGTCAGGACTCTGCGGTCTACACTCATCTCCAGGCCAGCGGTCACTCTTTCAGGGATGAAGATGTTCACATCCTTGATAGAGAGGAACAATGGTTTGAGAGAGGAGTAAAGGAGGCCATCTTTGTGAAAAGAAACAGTCCATCATTAAACAGAGGTGGAGGCCTCCGTGTTCAACTGTGCCCCTCTAACAATGCTGTTATTTCCAGTATCACTCAGCCTCTTGTGAATAGCAAGCGACCATCAGAACACTAACACTCATTTGTTAGGCTAATGGTCCTCCTTTTGCATGTGAACAACTAGTTTTGGATGTCACCAGCAGACTGGTTGATCCATTATGATAAGGTGCTATTTATAAGATTAAATTTGTTGCAGCTCCTTAGATTTTTCGATAAAATATGCAAGATTTGAACAAAGAAGACTCCATCCAGAGGACCTGATTTAACCTTGTTAGATTCATCTACCTGGATTATTGACATTTTGAACCATAATACATGTATACACCTTGTTTACTCAGCACTTCTGCACAGACGTTTAATTATTATTTTATTTTATTCCTATTTTGGACACTCCCTTCTGCAGCTTTCACCACAGCAAGTGAACTCGCATGAAAGATTTGACAATTGTTTTACACAGTTGTTTTGACAATTGTTTTCTATTCACCCTGCAAACACACGACTGCACACCATCATACAGCTCCAACCACTTCATCAAGTTTGCGGACGACACAACAGTGGTAGGTCTCATCAGCAACAACGATGAGACGGACTACAGGAACGAGGTGAGCCGCCTGGCCTTGTGGTGCGGACACAACAATCTCACTCTCAACGTGGAGAAGACAAAGGAGATTGTTGTGGACTTCAGGAAGAGGGATGCCCAACATGCCCCTCTGACCATCAACAGCACCACAGTGGAGAGAGTGGACAGCACCAAGTTCCTGGGAGTGCACGTCTCAGAAGGACCTGTCCTGGAGCAGGAACACTGCATCACTGGCCAAGAAGGCTCACCAGCGCCTCTACTTTCTCCGCAAGCTGAAAAGGGCTGGAGCTTCAACCCCCATCACGTGCACCTTCTATAGGGGTGCCATAGAAAGTGTCCTGACCAGCTGCATCACAGTGTGGTTTGGTGCATAGAATAGAATAGAATATATCTTTATTGGCATATTTGCACCGAGGTACAAAACATTGCAATTGGCGTGCGCACCATCCTAAGAGGGACGTATGCACGGAAAGCCGCAGCAATAATTAAATCGCGCCGCCAACAATCAGATATGGAAAAAAAGGAACATACAGTCGGATAATCATTGGTATTCAAAAAGAATCTATCACATTTTGTCTTTGGACATTCTATGATAAAGTCAAAAAACTCTACCAGCTCAGCACGGATAAAGACAAAAGACATGTTGCATTTTGGTGGCATAGCAAGGAGATAGTCTGTGAGTAATCATTTCAGATAAGCACAGTCTGCAGATGGGCTCAGCTCGGCTCCATCTGAATGCACACAGAGACCTCTGGGGGGGGGGCGACAGTTTTCCAACAGCTTCAGACTCCAGGAGAAGTTTTGCAGTCAGCCTTTTTTCAAGGTTGCTTGAGTCCCGATTAGATTAGTTGCTTTATTTATTTTTCAGGGCAGGCTACAGTGTACTCTGACTGCAGCCTTGAAGTCCAGGTGCCGTCTGGGTCCAAATCGCCGAATCATGTGAGGTTTCATTCAATCCGAGCTACAGGTCCCCGTCTGCCCCCTGATGTAGCCCGGTCGGCTGTAAACGAGTCCCAAAACGCACTGCAGGTCCGCGGCTGTCCACCACTGTTCCCATCGTGCGATTCAGCTCGAACAACAGCTGGTGCATTGAGGTCACAGCCCGGATCAAAGAATCTTGTTGAGCAGGAAGTTTCGCCAGCGCGTTGATCGCCGCGGTAGTCTTCCTCAGCTTCCAGTAGCAGAAACCTCCGCCTAAGCCAAAAAGCAGAGCACCTGCTACCATAATTCCAATTATCCACAGATCTTCCACGTCCTCGACTGAAAGAACGGTCAGGCACATTAACTTCCACTCTCCCCACGAGTCCATAATGTAGCCAACCGCATGCGTGTCGAGGGGGCACGCCGGTTCTCCTGGTCCGGAGCGCTTCGTGGGAAAAATTTTATCGATAGAGGAGACAGCCCACGCAATTAAATCCATTTCCACATTGCTTCGAGTGAGCACTGAAGAGTTGCAGACGAGACAAAAATGCAAAAGCAGGGAGGAGGAAAACTTTAGGGCAGGAGAGGAGCAGAAAGAGAAGCGACCTGCTTCACCAAGAGCCGGAAGTAAACTAGCATGTACTGCATCCTGCTGCAAGAGCCTCCAGCGCATCATGAGAGCAGCTGAGAAGATTGTCGGCACCTCCTTCCCCTCACTACAGGACTTACACAGCAACCGCCTCACTCGGAAAGCCCTCTGCATGGCAGGTGATCCCACACACCCACTACACAGCTGCTTCAGCCTGCTGCCATCAGGGAGGAGACTGAGGAGTCTCCAGGCTCGAACCAGCAGACTGAGAGACAGCTCTGTTCATCAGGCAGTCAGGATGCTAAACTCTCTGCCTGCTCTGCCTCCCCTCCCACTTGTACTGCCTTAACACTAAAAACTTTCACACATTACCACACAACACAAAGATTTTTAACACTGGACTCTATGTCATCAAAACGGGTTATTCACTCAACTCACGGTCATGTGCTCATTCAGTTTGCACTACTTCTCATATTTGCACTAATGTTTGTATTACATTACTGCCTATAGTCATACTACTGTTTACATTCACTGTTTACATTTATTACTACTGTTTACATTTATTACTACTGTTTACATTTATTACTACTGTTTACATTTATTACTACTGTTTACATTTACACTACTTTTTATATCTACACTACTGCTGATATATATATTTTACTAGCCTTATTGCATATGCCACTTTACCTCTATACCAATATCAACTACCTCATACATATACTGTGTACATAAACTTCATATGCTGCTTTGTCACTCTATTACAAATGTCAATGCCAGAACCTTCATTTTATTTTATAGATATACTTTTTATTCATTCATTCATTCAACCTTTATTTATACAGGCTAGCCTCGTTGAGTCACGGGGACTCATTTACAAGAGGGACCTGTCTCACTCACACCAAACAACCATCCACTCTCACACTCACACCTAGGGTCAATTTAGAGTCACCAATCAGCCTAACAAGCATGTTTTTTGGTCTGTGGGAGGAAACCGGAGTACCCGGAGGAAACCCACGCATGCACGGGGAGAACATGCAAACTCCACCCAGAAAGGCCGGACTATGCAAAAACTCAGGACAGTATTACACTTTTAATATTTCATTTTATGCTTATGTTATTAAATGTTTTTAGTGTTTTAGTGTTTAAATGGTTACTGTTGCACCGAGGGACTGAGAGAAATGCAATTTCAATCCCGTGTATGTCCTGTACATATTGCAGTTTTGACAATAAAGTTGACTTTGACTTTGACAGTTGCCCTTCCAGATGAAAACTTGACTTGAACCTGCAACCTCAAGATTATTTTACTGCTACACTGACCATGGAGCTGCCACAGATAGCCCCCACCCAGATACTCAAAAATGATCTAATTCCACAGTAGAATGTTGGTTAAATCAAAATCATAGTATCTTTAGTTTCCTGACAAATTTGTAACTGTTGATTTTAGATGCACTAACCTGTTCTCGGTCCCAAGTCGCTACAAATCAACCAGATAATTTCACAGTTGGTTTCTATGTAGGGGGTAAAAGTTGGGCAAATTACTGCCTTGACAACATCCAAACTATTAGTGAAGCTTCTACGATGTATTTTTTTTTTTA
>JBBPBX010012383.1:8845-54159 GCA_038048925.1 Garcialebias charrua
ATATTATATATATATATATATATATATTATATATATATATATATATATATATATATATATATATATATATATATATATATATATATATATATATATATATATATATATATATATATATATATATATATATATATATATATACCCTGTTTGTCAACAACATCGGTGGCACTCGTGGTTAAACTGGGCCTCGACCGATCCAGTATGGTTTCACTTTGATGAACTCGCATTATGGTTTTGGCAAAAGTGTTTTACACTGGATGCCCTTCCTTACAAAACCCTCACCATTTACCCGGGCTTGGGACCGGCACAAGAGATGCACTGGCTTGTGCTCCCTAGTTGCTGTTTTAAAAAGTATCCTGACGCATGCTCCAGGTCATCTGGATGGATACTTTTTCTTGAAACTTTTTTTTGGGGGTGTTTTTTTTGGAGAGGAAACCGGAGTACCCGCAGAAAAACATACAAGTGCATGGGCCGAACACAAAACTTCCCCAGAATGTATCCTGATGCATGCTCAGTGATCCAGGTCTGTAAATGTAACAGTTCATCTGGACGGATTCTTTTTCTTGAAACGTTTCGTCTTTCGTGGGTGGTGTTATTTTTTGTTTTTTTTTAGAGGAAACCGGAGTATCCGGACAAAAACCTACAAGTGCACGGGCCGAACACAAAAACTCCCCAGAAAGTATCCTTATGCATGCTCAGTGATCCAGGTCTGTAAATGTAACAGTTCATCTGGACGGATTCTTTTTCTTGAAACGATTCGTCTTTCGTGGGTGGTGTTTTTTTTTTTTGAGTGGAAACCGGAATATCCGGACAAAAACCTACAAGTGCACGGACCGAACACAAAAACTCCTCCAGAAAGTATCCTGATACATGCTCAGTGATCAAGGTCTGTAAATGTAACAGTTCATCTGGACGGATTCTTTTTCTTGAAACGTTTCGTCTTTCGTGGGTGGTGTTTTTATTTATTTATTTTTTTGTTTTTGAGAGGAAACCGGAGTATCCGGACAAAAACCTACAAGTGCACGGGCCGAACACAAAAACTCCCCCAGAAAGTATCCTGATGCATGCTTAGTAATCCAGGTCTGTAAATGTAACAGTTCATCTGGACGGATTCTTTTCTTGAAACGTTTCGTCTTTCGTGGGGGGTGGTGGTTGTTTTTTTTTTTCTGAGAGGAAACCGGAGTATCCGGACAAAAACCTACAAGTGCACGGGCCGAACACAAAACTTCCCCAGAATGTATCCTGATGCATGCTCAGTGATCCAGGTCTGTAAATGTAACAGTTCATCTGGACGGATTCTTTTTCTTGAAACGTTTCGTCTTTCGTGGGTGGTGTTTTTTTTTTTTTTTGAGTGGAAACCGGAATATCCGGACAAAAACCTACAAGTGCACGGACCGAACACAAAAACTCCTCCAGAAAGTATCCTGATACATGCTCAGTGATCAAGGTCTGTAAATGTAACAGTTCATCTGGACGGATTCTTTTTCTTGAAACGTTTCGTCTTTCGTGGGTGGTGTTTTTTTTTTTTTTTTTTTTTTTTGAGAGGAAACCGGAGTATCCGGACAAAAACCTACAAGTGCACGGGCCGAACACAAAAACTCCCCCAGAAAGTATCCTGATGCTTCTTCTTTCGGCTCTTCTCTCTTGAGGGGTCGCCGCAGAGAGTCATACCCCTCCATCTCGCTCAAAACTGAACTGCTGTTTGCCGATAGGGTGATCTAAGTGGGACAAATCTAATCGTCTCCGTTTGCCACCTCAGGTGAACTCCTAAATCAATTTCCTTATCAAGGCCAGCGTATGTCTATTTTTTTTGTACTTTTTCATAAAAGTACAAAACCCCATTTCTTTCCATATCAGTATTGGCTTTATGTTGTGCAACAGATTTGAAAGTCCCTTCACTAGAAAAGAATATTTTGCCTCCAGTGAAAATATATGGGTAATAATGATTCCCCATCAGAAAGTTTTGACAGATGACTGACTTCAACCTGTATCTATCTGTGCCCGTTTCTGTTGGAACGACAAGGATGTCCATGGGATAAACTGGTATCCTAGGATCAGACAATCCTGTTGACCTTGGTAGACATACATTAACTACGTCTGCAGAGTTGAAAAATGTTGTTTTAGTCAGTGTTGTGTTACAAACGGAACAAATTTCCTTGTTTTTGTTTTGAGCTATCTGTCTGAAGAGGGTGAAAGTGGATGTGTGTTTTTCTGGTGATGGCAGGAAACAGATGTTGCCCATTGGGGTCTGGCAGCGTGACGAAAACTTACAGTTGTTGCAAGTTTTGACTGTGTTAAGAACAAGCTCTGACCGCATTCCGCATTGGCTCAACCAGTGCATGACAGGTTCCATAAAATCTACAACATCGTTCTGCATTAAAAACTTAAGTGACGGCGTTGTTTGACTTTGCTCCCGAAGAATCGGTAAGATGTCTTTTGAGGCAATAGGCTTTCGGTTTTTAATAGCCTTCACTAAAAACCTGGAACACAACGGGATATTGGAAAGTAAACTCAAGTTCTTTGCATCTTTACTCGCAAGCAATCTTTGAACAATGTCGAGATTTAAAATAGATAGCACCGATGAGTTAAACCAGCAGTTGTTGAAAGAGTTTAAGCAGATACAAAAGTTGGAATTTGTATCAAATTCTTGTACACTTAAAGGTTTTCTGCCACCTGCTTCTTCAGCTGTCGATGCTCTCGTAGTTTTTTTACTGATCTGGATTGTAACAGCTTCTAGACTTGACCGTTTTCTGCAAATTTCTGCTTCAGATCTCTTAGGTTTGTTCCTGATATTGTTTGTATCATCCAATTCTTCGAGACTGGAGCATTTTCTGCAGATCTGTTCTTCACATGTGGTTACAGTCCTCATTTTTTTACGGATCTTAATTGTATCATCCGATTCTTCGAGACTGAAGCATTTTCTGCACATTTGTTCCTCATATATGCATTGTCTCAAAGTTTCTACTGTTATGTCAGGGGTTTTGTCCAGTTCTTCTTGATGTAAAGGTTTTCCGCAAATTTGTGGTTCAGATATGCGTACTCTCTTAGTTCTTACCGTTACGTTAGGGACATTTTTTTCAACATCCACTTCCAGACTTGAAGGCTGTCTGAAAATTTGTTCTTCAGATATGCCTTCCACCCTTAAGCTCCCTTTTTCTTTGGTTTCTTTAGGGGTACTTTGACTGCCTGAAAATTCCTGGCAAACAGAAGGAAGTTCTTCTGCTTCATTCGGTGTTGTGAAATAATTAAAAATTTCTCTAACACCTGTAGTAACTGCGGCTCCAAGAATAAAACCTACAGCAAAAAACGGCATTTTTGCTTTTTTCGAGCAAATGGAAAGGAGAAAAAGAAACTGTGGTACTTGTTCTGCGTCCTCTTTGAACTGACCTGACTATTTTATGTCAGAGATATATATCAAAAATGATCAAAGGACCAGTGACATCACTAGGACAGTGATGTCACAAAGTTCAAAGGCAGGATGTTGTATGTTCCGTTGTCATGTCATTAATGACATCACTAATGATGTCATAAAGGCATGTGACCACAAAGGCAGGACATTGGAGTTCTGTTGTCATGGTGAACCAAAACACAATGTTTAAAAAAAACAAATCAAAGGACCAGTGACATCATTAATGACATCACAAAGGCATGTGATCACAAAGGCAGGACATTGCGAGTTTTGTTGTCATGGTGAACCAAAACACATTTTTCGTACACATTCAAATATAGTTTCCCCTAAATAATTTGCCATGGCAGGGCACTCATCTCGTCCATTTTTGTCAACGGGGGTGGTGGAGAGGGAATCTGAACTACATGCCGTCTGTACAGGTGTTGCACCATATTCTGTGACCACCATATATTGTGACAGTAGGTGGCGTTGTCGCATTTTTACATCATACTTTGCAATATGTGATAAACATTATCATATTCTGTGACATCTATATTTCCATAATAGTCATGATATTAGTGATCAGATGTTACTTTTTATTCCTTAGAGGAAGTAGAGACTCTACAGAAGCAGTTTGGCTCAAGTATTTAATGTTTTTGTACAAGTTACAGTGTGGTCACAATACATGATAAACACTATCATATTCTGTGACAGTTTATATTTCCATTATACTAATGATTTTAGTGGGCAGATGTTAATTTTTATTCTTTGGAAGAACAGGGTATACTGTATACAGAAATTATATACTGTACATATATACAGATAGTGTTTATCATGTATTGTGACCACACTGTAACTTATACAAAAACATTAAATACTTGAGCCAAACTGCTTCTCTAGTAAGTAAGTAAGTAAGCAAGCAAGCAAGCAAGCAAGCAAGCAAGCAAGCAAGCAAGTAAGTAAGTAGGGATGGAGTGAGGGAGGGAGGGAGGGAAGGAAGGAAGGAGGTGTGTGCGTGCATGCGTGTGTGTGTGTTTGTGTGTATGCGTGTGTGTGCGCGTGCGTGTGTGTGTGTGTACATATATATACTGTGTGTGTATATATATATTTATTATATGTAAATATTATTATTTAATTTACACTGTTCGAGTGTTGTCATTGCTTCACAGAGAGTAAATAAAAAAGTTTAATTAAAAAAAAATCTCAATTTTTACGCATCCTATATGATTGTCTAATTTATTGTTGTTGTTGTCCACTGTTCTCATCACTCTTTGTTAAAACCAGGTCTCTCTTGTAAATGAGTCCCTGAGGATCAATGGGATTAACCTGTATAAATACATGTTGAATGAAAAAAAAATCATGATTAATTTGACATTAAACATAATCCAAGTTGAAGTGTTTTTACATCATTTTCAGCATCTGCATTTGGTAGCAGGCCAGACTGACAAAGACCAGGCAGAATAGTGTAGTAATTGAATTCCACAGTAGATGAAGCTATGTAGTCTCTATACGTAGGTCTGGGGAAAAATATCGGTATTGATATCAGTTATCAGCCAAATAAGTTATAACATATCTGCATATTGGCCAAAAATCCAATATCGTGCACCCCTAGTTTCAATCCTGGTCGTTTCCTTCAGGCGAACTCTGAAAACAAATCATCTAAAAAGTTTTCCTCTTTGAGAAGCCGAACTGAACGAGGTTTTCTGCGCTTGGTTTTTGTTTTTGTTTGTGTGAGTTTGGGCTCATTGTAAATCCTTTGATCCACAGCACCCTTTTCACCAGAACCTGGGTTTGCTCGGACCAGCGCACCTACACGATCCCTGGGGTGTCTGCTGAGACGATGCGCCTCGTCATCGCCTACGCCTACACCCACACTCTTCCCCTGACGGAGAACAACGTGGTGGACGTGCTGGAAGCCGCGGACCAGTTCCTGATCCCGGGGCTGGTTCAGGCCTGCTGCTCCTTCCTGGAGGACCAGATGTGTCTGGAGAACTGCATCGGCATCTGGAGGCTCGTGAGCTTCCTCCACTGCCCCGCCTTCACGTCGCAGGTGTTCATGTTCATTGTGCACCACTTCGAGGAGATAGTTTCCATGTCCGAGGAGTTTCTGGACCTGTCGGAGCTTCAGCTAGCAGCCATCATCGAGAGCGACCATCTGAAGGTGAAAGGAGAGCACATGGTGTTTAAAACGGTGCTGCGGTGGATCAACCACCTGCCGGACGACAGACAGATTCACCTCAGCTGGCTGCTGCTAAAGAGAGCTAAAATACCCGAAGGCCGCATTACTTCAGCACCCATTCAGCTTATGTAAACATTATACAAAAACTTCATCAAGACATTATGACGACAGCTGTTAGTTTTTGTAACTGTTGTTGTTTTTGAAATGATTAACTTTAACATTTATGTACCCATTGGAATGAATTAAATATTTTATAAACCACTTCAGTCGAGCTTTTGTTTGACTAATTGTAGCTTTTGTTCTGGATTTACCTTGAATAACTGAACTTCAGCTTGTTTTTAAACACGTCAGCAGCGTTTTCACCTCTCAACTTTCTTTTAGCAGCTTTCATCTTTTGTCACATCTTTTTTCTTACATTCTGTAAACTGTGCACTGTTTGAACCTGTCAAATGTCAAAATGCTCCTGAACATTTTGACATTTGACACGTTGACCGGCTGAAGCTCATGCGGGACATCTCAGCTCTGCCTTTTTTGTAACTTTACACTTTTCAAATTATTGAACGTTATTCATTTTTTAAAAATCCCTATTGAAATAGAGTAGTCACTTGTTTATCGCTGGGGATCCGTACCCTGTATAATATATATATATATATATATATATATATATATATATATATATATATATATATATATATATATATATATATATATATATATATATATATATATACAGGTAGTCCCCGATTTACGAGCGCTCTTACATACGAGGTTCCGGACTTACGAGCTGGCGAACGAGCAGTAAATTTGTAAAGAACATACAAAAAATACAGCACTTTTATGTGTTTTTAGATGAAAGTGTGTTAGCTAACCGTTTGGAAACAAGTTTCTGAGCATGTTTATGAACTAGTATGAACATTTGTGATGAAAAACGAGTGTTTGTCGTAGCGCTAGCATAAATTTTCCGATTTACTATCGAAAATCCGGACTTACGAGAACACGTGTTTCGTGTTCCGACGTACGAGATTTCGCCTTACGAGATACTCGGAGGAACGGAACTCGCTCGTAAGTCGGGGACCACCTGTGCATATATATACAGACCCTTTCCAAAAAATTAGAATATCATGGAAAAGTTGTTCAACTTCCATAATTCCATTCAAAAAGTTAATATTTAATAGATAATAGATTCAGGGCCCACGATTTAACTTATTTCAAGTATTATTTTTTTTTTACATAATTTGGGCTTCCATCTCATGAAATCCACAAAACCAGGATTTCAAAAAATTTGAATACTGTGGAGACATCAGCTCAAATGTTGAAGGGCATGAATGTTTTAAACTGAGTGTGACACACTAATCATCTACTAAACTCAAAGCACCTGCACAGGTTGCCCCAGGTGTCATTAAGTCAAAGTCAACTTTATTGTCAGAACTGTGTAGTGGGCATGACCGTGTCCACTTTGATACACCTGTGTATTTTTGAACTGTTCCAGAGATGACCTTTACTGACCTCTCAGTAAAGCGAGACATTTACTACAAATTATTCCATTAGTTGTAATCTGAGAACATAGTCACCAAAAGAGACTATTTCTATCTTTGATTTTATTCTAATGTAATCAAAAGAATAACTTTTGTCATTTTCATGATATATGTTATATGCTGTTATTCTTTTAATATGGAGTATTACTGTGTTACTTGACCAAATGAAAGTGTCTACTCAAAATATCTATGACAAAGTTGAATAAGGTGTCAAATTGACTTGCTCAGGAGTTGTTTTTGTTGAGTTCAGCTAAAATTCTCGTTAGCGTCGAGATGTCTCCTCTCTTTCAGACACTTTTCCAAAACATTCCTCTTTGTTATCTAAGCAGACTTGCTGTCAACCTTGAGTTTCCACTTCACGTTTTCACACTCCTCTTGGCCCACGGACCAATGAGGAAAGTGTGTTCTAATCTCAACATTTTTGAGTAAAAGCGTTTGTTTCCATGAACGCTTCAGAGTTTTGAAGGAACGAGTTAGTTCCTGTAGTTCCTGAGAGGAAGAGAGATGTGAACTTTCTCTTCAGAGTTGGAATGGACAGAGACATGAAAGCTCTCTGCCTTGGAAGCTGATGTAAGCTGCAGTCATACGCCAAAGACTGGCTTATTCAGCAAAGAATTTATGGACGCCTCCATAAATTCAATAGAGCTAAAGAGCTCCAAGTTCTTAATGAACTTTCTTTGAGAAACATCTCGTCTTGAAGTCAACCAGGAGCTGACACATTTTCTGATGGTCCAAGCGGAACCCAGGAGACGTTGGAAAGTAAACAACCAGTTCGGACGAACTGGGCCTGAAGGACTCTGTGCATCTGAAAGGCTGGTGTCATCTCTTTATCAGACTCGTCGTCAAAGGTAAAGAGCTGTTTACAAACGTACCTGGATTTCAGCAGAAATCTGATGAGAAGTGTCATTTCTGGTAACATGCACAAGACAATTTCCTTTAAACCATCTCTCCATATCTCCTCCTATTTCCTTATCCCTCTCAATCTATCTGGAAACTATATTTAAGTCATAGAGCCTCAGACTAAATATGTAAACATCCTGTATTGAAGTCTGTTGTGTTACATTTAAGTGTGCTGATGCGTGTTAAATTGCAAGAAAGTGAAATCATGTCAATCAAGTGTAATGGTGTTAATTTAGTTGATTTATTTTAAATAAATGGTAGTGTCCTTGACATACCAAACTAAGTTAACGTGTCCATTGTCACTCTATGGCTTTATTTAATTATCCATCATAAAGATCACAGAAATATTGGGTAAACTGAAAAAGAAAGAATCCGTGAAATTACTATTCAATCTGAATAAGTAATTAATTAAGGATAAAGAGGTCAGCTTAATACTGACCCCTGCTAAAATCCTTTACATCTGGGTGGCACCGTATGTGTTTAAAGACACAATATGGTGGTCTCCCTCATGTTTGCCTCATCTGGTGGCCTCGTACCGGTTTCTGAAAGTTTATTGATAAATCTGTGATCTCTCATGAACTGTAACGTCATGTTTGCATAAATGATCCAAGTTTTAAACTCTGAGGATAATAATTTTGGCTGGAAGTGTTCAAGACAGGCAGATTCTGCATGTTTTTATCATTTGAAGCTGAGAGATTGTTATTCGTTCAACTCTTTTACACGCTGTTGGAAACTTTAGGTGAGGTTTTTGTCAGCCCGTGGTCTGTGGGGGTTCTGGTTCTGGTCCAGTTCACGCAGACTCCTGTACAAAGCTTTGTTGACCGCCGAGTCAAAAGCCTGAAGAGCTATTATTAACATCAAAAAGATTGCTGTGCTGGTATTTTACATGTTAGAGCAGGTCAAAGAAGCATATTACTGTTAGAGCGTGTCGGATAGTGGTTCTGAAACCCGAATTCTGCTCCTTTAAAGTGGACGGAACCGACCTGAACGCGGCTCCGAGGGAGTCCGTGTCGTGTTACAGTTTACGTGCTGGTTACTGAGCGTAGCTAAGTTGTGCCTGTTTTAAATGTGATTGCCACGTTTCAGAGTTTTGGGGAGTTAATTTGAAGCGCTTGAGTTGATTAAAAGTCTATAAAGTTGCGCTCTGCTGTGCTAAGCTAACGTTAAAGCGACGTGTCATACATGTTTGTTTATGAGCTGTGATTGGATAAAAAGAGAGTCGTGATCTGTCAATCACGTCTCGTATCTGTAAAGCGCTGATTCGCTGAGGTGGGGGACGCACGTCGATGCGACCAACCCACTTTGTCGTCATTTCCGGCACTGCATTGGTTGATGGTAATAAAACTACATTCACCATGATTGCTTGGGGAAAGAACTACAAGCGCTGTGATTGATTGGTTGACGTCACGTATCTGAGTAGCGAGCTCCGCCTCGCTGGAAGCTGGTGACGCGCCACGCACGCTGCTGCGTCGGCCCGCCCCCTCTCTGTCTTCAGACTACGTGTCCCTCAACACAAGATGAACGGAGATTTCACTAAAAGTTTAAAAACTCAATTTAAGCCATCTAAACTGTCTAATCATACAGATTTGTCTCTGACAAGAACGCAGTTCGAGCGTTTATCACGTACAGGCTCCAACTCTTTCCAATGTTGATATTTTTACAGAGTTGTTAGATGCTACTCGCAAGCTAACGGCTAAGCTGCAAGAAGTCAACCAAGCCGTCTCTAGCGGCCGGAAGTAGAAAGAAAAGGTCACCTCGTGATAAGTTTAAGACTTGAATCTGCCCCCTGTTGGTTAAAAGACGTTAACAGATGAGTTTCCTCTCTGAAAAATCAGGAGAAGTCAGCAGTTTTATGGTGAATTACCAGCTTTAAAATTGTTCTGTACACAAACAAAAACTCCTGTTTATTCTAAATACAAATTTTAGAATAACAGAGGTACAGACAAACAATTCATGCTCATTTTAAATACTGAAGAGATTTAAAATAACACTCAAAAAGCATCTTTTATTTGATTTTCAAATTAAATTAAAAAAAATGATGGAGAACAGAGCATTTCCACATTAAGCTCTTCACATCTCTGAATTTTACACAGAATTGGTGTACACTGTACACTTTTAGTTAAAAATGGCATTTTTAACGTTTTCTGTGCACATGACTCCAGTTTATTTTAAATAAAAAGTTTCAAATAACAGACAAAAGTACATTTTTCACTCCAGATAACTGTAGCAACTCAAACAGTTTTACTGAATGATAACCTCAGCTGGAGCAACAACACCACCAGCCTGATCAAGAAAGGACATCAAAGACTCTACTTCCTCAGACGGCTGAGACGAGCTGGTCTGAGAAGCTCAGTCCTCACCTCCTTCTACAGGTGTGCAGTGGAGAGCATCCTGTGCTCCAGCATCAACGTGTGGCATGGAGGCTGCACAGTTGCAGAGAGGAAAGCTCTACAGAGAGTGGTGAAGGCTGCACAGAAGTCTGTGGGAGTCAGTCTCCCCACCATCACAGACATTTACACCTCCAGATGCAGAAAAAGAGCCACCTGCATCATGAAAGACCTCACTCACCCAGCACACTCACTCTTTGCACCACTCCCCTCGGGACGGAGGTTGAGGAGCATCAAATGTAGAACCACTAGACTGAGGAACAGCTTCTACCCTGAGGCTGTCAGACTCATGAATAAATAAATAATAAGAATAAACACTGCAAAATGTCACATCATGTTGATACTGATCTGTTTCTTGTTGCTGCGTTCATCTGTGACCATCTGCTCATAATGACTCATGTTCGTGCTGCTGTTTATAATGATGTTTTTCTACTACATTAGGGCTTAGTGTATTACTAGCTGATGTCTCTCTTAGTTAATCCTAGATGTTATTATTGTTTTTCTCTTGCATTTGTTGTTGGATGTAACTGGGACCCTGTGTACATAATCTCGTTTTCATCACATGTACTACATGCGGTGCAAATGACAATAAAGACTCTCTGACTCTGACTCTGACTCTGAAATACATTCTCTTGGAGCAAAATAATACAGAATCTGCTAACATTTTAGTGTGAACATTGCATTTATTTGAAATCTTTAAAAAGGCGTTTGAGTGAAAGACAGAAAACATTAAGCGTGGTTTAATAGTAATTGTTTTAAAAGATAGGTCTATTAAGTTAATACGGCCACAAAGGCTATAACTTACAACATTTTTCATTGAAGGTAAAACCTAAAATAAATAAAAAGGTACTGAATGAATGAAAGACTTGTTTATAGATTACAGGAATAAACCCAGAAAGCTGTTTTAGTTAAATAACTCACCGCTAAGAAAGCATTTATTTGCATACACTATAATAAATACCGTCTTATTGATTCAAACAAAATCAAAACAAAGATGGAAGATGAAAAAAATGATGAAGCTTTCAAGCTGATCGCATCAAGGCTTGAAAATCTTGAATTATTAAGGCAGAGTTTAATTCGAAGAAAAGAAGAACTTCGCCAAGAACGCCTTGAGTTAAAACGTGAGATTAGAGAATCAAAAATAAAACGGCGTGCTATAAATGGTTTTGATGTTCGTCAACTCCCTGACCCGATCTGGTTAAAAACAAAACCAGAGCGTGAACTACATTACCAAGAAAAGGTCAAATCCCACTCGCTGGAGCTGGAAGGGACAAGTTAATCAACTCCCTCTCCTAAAAAAGGCGAGAAGAAACATGTTTTTCAAACTAACAAACCACGACATGTTGATGCCCGCTGGAACAATGACCCGAAGTGGCTCAGACAAGACCCAGAGTTCGGAAAACGATTTCAAAAGTGGGGCGCACGTCCTAATGATAAGAAAGATGGTCACAAAAGTAAACCATATCACAAAAGGGGGTCCCAACAGGAATTCCCAGGTCAAGGAAAAGCCCCTCCTGCCCCTCGAACAGAACAGTCCGAGACCGGCAAAAAATCACAGAAGTTCCAGGAAAAAGGCAACATACCTCTAAGCTCTGAGGAGATAGTGGACATAAGTTGGTTGTTTGAAAACTTGAATGATACAGAGGATGACCAAACTGGTACAATGCGTGACATTGTCTTTGATAACTCCGAGCATACAAATAACCAGCTGCTCGAAGCAAAGATTGAACTGAAGAGGCAGAAGAACGAACGAAAAAGAGAAAAAATTCTCAAAAAAGACCTTGAGTCACAACATCAGTTTAGACAATCAGTGATGAAACATTGCACTGTAACTACTTTTGAGGCTCACATGCAAAACAAAACACCCTCTGAGGTATGCCCAGGTCAACAGGTCGTATCCCAGTCGCAAAAAATAGGCGAGGTTCTCTCTCCTATAGAAAGCGAGAATAAACACCGTCGTCTCAAAGGCCCTCTGACCTCAGAAGAGGTAGAGTACTTACGTCGGGTGTTAAAAGAGTTGGATAATACTAGCAAGAATGAACAAGATTTTCAAACTGACATACAACGAAATGTTGGTACCAGCTGGAACAGTGACTCAAAATGGTTTAAAGGGAGCCCCGCCCCTGAAGCACCTCAGATTGAAAAATCTGAGACAAGCAACGAACCACAAAAGGTAGGTGTTCACTCTCTAAGAGACCCACAATGGTTCAGATCGAACCAGGTGGGTGAAAACCAAGGTCCATCGGTGGGTGGACTTCAAAAGAAATTGAAGTATGAGGACCTATACTCATGTAACTATGCGTGGTCCCAACAGAAACCCCCGAGCCTTGGAACTGCACCTCCCGCGCCTCGAACAGAACAGTTCGAGACAGGCAAAGAGTCACGAATGTCCCGGAATAATGGCCCAACACCTCTATGCTCGGAAGAGACAGAGGAAGTAAGTAGTTTGTCAGTAGATTTGAATGTTACTGTGCTTGACCAACCTGATACAATGAGTGGCGTTATCATTGATAATGACACTATCAACATTGACCAACCTGGAGCGATGTGTAGCACTGTCTTTCACAAAGACTCAGAGCACACAAATAACTCAGCGCACACTACTACCAACATTGCCATGGATGTTGACAGCAAACCAATTGCTGACACACAACAACATCCTGAAGGTCATGATGCTGACAGCCAACAAGATGCTGACAGTAAACAAGATTACACAGACAGAGTCACACGTGAACAGAAACGTGGGCCAAGACCTGTGAGGTTTCTGTGTAACTTTATACAAAGGGGGGTGGCTAAGAAAGCTTACCTGCCTATCACACTGGAAGGTGTCCTTGAGCGTGAAGCCCTCCTGGATGGCAGTTCTGATATAACTATTATGTCGGCCAAGCTGTTCGAGGAGCTGAGGACCGCCGCTAACGGTGTTGACAGGCAAATACCCTTTGAGAAATGTGCTATTGAGCTACAGGGTCTCGCAGAGACGAGAACAACCCTAACAGCTATAGCTATGGTTCACATGCAGATTGGCAAAATGACACTACGCCACCCGGTGTACGTGTCTAAACTTGACTCTTTCCCATTTTTGGTTGGCCAAGACTTTATAAACCGCTTCGGCGCGATTATAGATTATGGTCAACAGAAAATGTGGAGTACAGTGAGAAAACCCCTGCCAATAAAAGTACCTCCTAGTTGCAATATAGGCTGCCTAACCACAGGTACCGCTGAGGACACACGGGACACCTCATCCGAGGACGAGGACCCGTGAAGTGAACCTTCAACTACAGGTGAGACAGAAGAGACCCAAAAGTTGGACCAAACTCTGGTCCAACAAGAGAACCTCCTCTGTGAGCTGACACATTCAGCACTCACTGAACACTACCTACCACAGGTAGTGAAAGGTGTTGAGATCCAAGGATCCCACACCGAAGACGCTGTACTGTCCTCTGGGACAGGTAATTCGGCAATCAGCCAAGCTTTCGATGAAACCTTGGTTCAAGGGCATCTGAGTCCAGAAAATGACAGTCATCCAAACGCTGACAGTCACTTGGACATCATTGTTGCAGATTACGAGGACCCCTCATCAGACAAGAAGGGGGCAAACTCACATTACCTACCACAGGTAGAGAAAGGTGTGGAGATCCAAGGACCCCACACCGAGGTTGCTGTACTGTCCCCTGGGACAGGTAAATCGGCTATCAGCCAAGCTTTCGATGAAACCTTGGTTCAGGAACATTTGAGTCTAGAACTAATCAGAAATGACATAGTTTTTACAGACTCAAAGAGCCCCTCTTCAGTCGAGAGGTGGGAAGACACACACAATGACAGTGACCCGTCGCAGTCTGTACAATCAGACACACCTGCGACTGCGCCGACGGTTGTGACACACCTGAATTACACGGAAAGAGGTAAACGTAAGAAGATACGTTGGCCAAAACCTAAACGATTCCTGTGTACCGTCTTCTCTCAGCTGCGCGAACAGCTTAAACTAAACGGTGGCATCCTAACTTGTGCCCATGGACGGACGTCCTCACCTGTGTTCGTGGTCCCCCATGACCAAAGGGGGGTGATGTTAGGCCATGCCAAAGACAAAGATTTGAATGTACACCTCAGAAACACTTTTGCTTTCGCCCAGAAAAACCTGGAAAAATCCGCTGAAGGACGTAAGGCGTACTATGACCAGAAGGCCTCTCACAATGAACTCCAAGTGGGAGACAGAGTCTGGTACTATACGTTCGCCCCAGCAACCGGGAAAGGAGGGTCCGAGACCGGAACTCTCGCCCGCAAACTAATGCCCAGGTGGACTGGACCTCATCTGATAACAGACAAAGTGTCCTCAGTCGTCTACGAAATCAAAATCAGCAAAGGCCGCAAAGAGCCAATTGCTAAATGGGTACATCGAAATCAGATCAAACCTTACAAGGCGTTCAATGACTCCACAAAAGACAAAGATCTCACAAACTCACCGACTTCATGGGATAATAAGGTCGTCCAAACACAAGTTAGTAAATAAACTAATCAGGTTTAAACTACCGTATTTTCCACCCTATAAGTCGCATTGTCCAACTTGAACTTAGAAACGCTAAGTCTAAAACCCACAACAAAAACTAACCTTAACAACCGTTTAAATCCACGAGATTTAATTTGACCTCGGTCATAAAGTTGAGACCTGTTTTCTTGTGTGTTGCACTTTGGAATCTGACGACAAGAGTGTGTCGAAGCAGTGAAACGTTGTTTCCTTGTTGTTTAGTCATTACTGTTGTCATTAGTTGAGATATTGTTTGGTTCTGAACACTCCCAGCCAAAAAGGTTTTGTATTAACATTGGTTAATGAATGATATGGATTTAACTATGCCAACATGCAGTTCGTTTTGTTAAATCTCAATCGTCGAAGAGTCAATGTAGTTTAAAGCTACTCAAGGTACCATAAACTACACTGGTCTCACAATTTCTAAATTGAACCGATTCGATCGTTTCTATTCTAGATTATCTATTCATTTTGATGAGTCTCGCCATAGACTTCAAAATTTATTAGGAATACCAAATCCTACGTCGTTCGTCTAAAAGACAACAGACATTTAGATCAAACTATATTTCATTTTTCTATTTTAGTTTAACCTAAACTAAGTAATGAATGGAGGAATAGTTTGGAATTAGAGGCCTTCGTTACAGAAGCCCTCCAAAATTTTATAGGTATAGATCCCTATTTCTAATTTTACAGAATTGATCCACCCCTTAATTGGTAATTGTAGCTGATCTAAACCATGATAGCTTACATACCAGGTGCATATAGGTAGGGCCTAATGTAAAATCCCAATCATAAGCCCACCTAAAAAACCACATAATTGCATGACACATAGAACCAGAGTGGCACTGACTGGAAACCAACCAGCCAACAACCTTCGATGTGGGGACCTGCAGCTCCAACGCTTGGTCTTCAACCTTCATCCAAGGGTCGCCTCCTCTGCGTCAATCGAGGGATCCCCTCTACATGCTGATTATGAAAACAATTGTTGCTGATGAAATCACCAACTCTAATCGATATGGAATTACTGCTGTGGAATTACCGCTGTGGATTATAAGACTTTGTTTTCCAAAGGATCACAGACTTTGTTTTCCAAGAGTTAACAGACTCAGTTTTCCAAGGGATTAAAAGCTTTCCGCAATGGGATTACCTCCGAACAGTATGGAATTTCCAAAACTTTATGGGATTATAATTTTGATTTTTCTTTTCCACTTGCTGGATTACTTCAAGATCAGAGACAGTTCAATGTTCCTTTCGTGTTGGACCCCATCCCCAAGGACTGGCGATGGCTTCCAAAAGGGGGGAGATGTAGTGGGCATGACCGTGTCCACTTTGATACACCTGTGTATTTTTGAACTGTTCCAGAGATGACCTTTACTGACCTCTCAGTAAAGCAAGACATTTACTACAAATTATTCCATTAGTTGTAATCTGAGAACATAGTCACCAAAAGAGACTATTTCTATCTTTGATTTTATTCTTTTTTTTTTTTTCCATTTATAGATGGCCTCCCTTCACACCTTATAGCCATCCTCTCACTCCAATATGTATTTTTTTTGCAGAGATGACCTTTACTGACCTCTCAGTAAAGTGAGACATTTACTACAAATTATTCCATTAGTTGTAATCTGAGAACATAGTCACCAAAAGAGACTATTTCTATCTTTGATTTTATTCTAATGTAATCAAAAGAATAACTTTTGTCATTTTCATGATATATGTTATATGCTGTTATTCTTTTAATATGGAGTATTACTGTGTTACTTGACCAAATGAAAGTGTCTACTCAAAATATCTATGACAAAGTTGAATAAGGTGTCAAATTGACTTGCTCAGGAGTTGTTTTTGTTGAGTTCAGCTAAAATTCTCGTTAGCGTCGAGATGTCTCCTCTCTTTCAGACACTTTTCCAAAACATTCCTCTTTGTTATCTAAGCAGACTTGCTGTCAACCTTGAGTTTCCACTTCACGTTTTCACACTCCTCTTGGCCCACGGACCAATGAGGAAAGTGTGTTCTAATCTCAACATTTTTGAGTAAAAGCGTTTGTTTCCATGAACGCTTCAGAGTTTTGAAGGAACGAGTTAGTTCCTGTAGTTCCTGAGAGGAAGAGAGATGTGAACTTTCTCTTCAGAGTTGGAATGGACAGAGACATGAAAGCTCTCTGCCTTGGAAGCTGATGTAAGCTGCAGTCATACGCCAAAGACTGGCTTATTCAGCAAAGAATTTATGGACGCCTCCATAAATTCAATAGAGCTAAAGAGCTCCAAGTTCTTAATGAACTTTCTTTGAGAAACATCTCGTCTTGAAGTCAACCAGGAGCTGACACATTTTCTGATGGTCCAAGCGGAACCCAGGAGACGTTGGAAAGTAAACAACCAGTTCGGACGAACTGGGCCTGAAGGACTCTGTGCATCTGAAAGGCTGGTGCCATCTCTTTATCAGACTCGTCGTCAAAGGTAAAGAGCTTTACAAAGACAACACGCTAATGCTAAGCTAGCTGCTAAAGAGCTGCAGAGGGATGGTGCAAGTTTGATGCCACCACCGTTTAAGCAGGCTCGGCTTGAATTTCACCGCCAGGCAACCACTACAAAGGCTGAGGTAAACAAACTTGTAAACAAACATTTCAGATGTTTTATTTTTTATTTTGTTTTATTTTTTTAAAACATAAGTTTTACATTTTGAATGGCACGTTTACATATGCATTGTGCTTGTTATGTAGCACTGCTGTTTTACTTTTTCATCAAAAATGAGTGTCAAAAAGATCTCTAATATCATTATTGAAAGATAAAAATTAATACAGGTTAAATCTCAGGTATTAGAGTAATCCGAAAGTAATGTAACTAAGTTACTTTCAGAACTGAGTAACTAAGTAGTGTAATATGTTACTTTTTTTAAAAGTAACTAGTAATGTGTAACTAATTACTTATTTTGGGTAACTACCCCAACACTGCTGTTGTGTTACATTTAAGTGTGCTGATGCGTGTTAAATTGCAAGAAAGTGAAATCATGTCAATCAAGTGTAATGGTGTTAATTTAGTTGATTTATTTTAAATAAATGGTAGTGTCCTTGACATACGAAACTAAGTTAACGTGTCCATTGTCACTCTATGGCTTTATTTAATTATCCATCATAAAGATCACAGAAATATTTGGTAAACTGAAAAAGAAAGAATCCGTGAAATTACTATTCAATCTGAATAAGTAATTAATTAAGGATAAAGAGGTCAGCTTAATACTGACCCCTGCTAAAATCCTTTACATCTGGGTGGCACCGTATGTGTTTAAAGACACAATATGGTGGTCTCCCTCATGTTTGCTTCAACTGCAATATGTACAGGACATACACAGGATTGAAATTGCGTTTCTCTCTGTCCCTCGGTGCAACAGTAACCATTTAAACACTAAAACACTAAAACATTTAATAAAACATAAGCATAAAATAGTAAAAGTGTAACACTTGTAGTGATACACCTCGTCTCTGATATTTTAGGGTTCACACCTCTCTGAAACTCTCAGTGTTACACCTTCTTGAAGCCCTCAAGGAGACAAATTGACACTTATATTTTGGTTAACAATTAGTATGAATTAATGGACACTAATTAATCAGATTGAACTTTCTCTTTGATGTGTGTTAATTCAGAATTGATCTACAGTATATTTTTGTCATTTTTAATGATGATCTGTTACTTGCATGACTGTGACCTTCTGCTGGTTTTATTTCTGCAAAAGCAAGCAAGGCTCTGATTCTAAGACACAGTTCAGGGTAAACTGTTAGCTGTTCAGCTTCCTTCTATGTTTTGTCTGTGACAGTTAGACATAACATTAGCTGTGCTCACAGGCAGGCCATCTGGCCGATTTATGTAAACAGTTTTCCTGGTGTCCGTCAAGAGTCTTTCTGCCTATGGAATTAAACTTCCATCTTTTATTTTGTTAAACCAGCCTGTAGCCTCTAAGAAGGTGGGTCAGATCCCGCCTCCCATATAATGGGCACTTCCTATTTGGAAGTTAGTTTTTGGAAGAGAACTAACTGCCAACAGGCTATATGCCACGGACTTCCGTTATAGCACTTCCGCATTCATTGGACGGACGGCGCACTTCCGGTTCACAGCCACAGGATGGCGATCTTTACACAATCTCTGCAGGACTTGCCGACAGTCAAGGATGTGTACCGAATTATTCAGACCTTGTCTAAAGCGCACATCTAAGAAAGACAAAGGATTAAAGCTTTATGTGTCCAACTACATAAATAACTCTGAAGGTAAGTCTGTATTTGTTTTCAGTTCACCAAACTGCATCATGTAGGCTAACACAGCTAACATAGTTAACCCTTGCTAAATTGTTGAGTAAACGTGTTTTGTCTGTACATTTCTGATTTAACACAAATGTTAGTTTCAAACAAGGAGGCAGGAGAAGTCAGGGCTGAGTGTTTACAGTCCATGAGGAGCAGCAGAAGCCACTGTTTGAGTCAAAGCCACCTGACAGTTCAGTTTCAAACAAGGAGGCAGGAGATTTAGAAACAAGTTATTTTAATTTAATTATTTTAATTCAAGTTTGTGTACAAAACTTGAGTTGAAGTTAAATATCAGACAATATAAACTCTTTATATTCAACACATGTCTGCTATATGGTTTTGTGAATCTCACTGTTTATAGCAGCTCTTAATAAGAGATGTTTTCTTTCACTGGACAGGACACCGTAGTGATGATGATGAGGAGGGAGCCAGCTGGTCCAGCCTGGATGTTTGTGAGCCGAGATCGGATCCAAACACTCTCCACTGATGACGAAGGACATGTGATCCATGTGGATGGTTGAACAGAAGAGCTGCTTCATCACTTACCTTTGTCTGACTGATTAATGTTTTTAAATCTCCATTAGCTGTCGAGGAAGCTGTGACTTAAAGTCAGAAGCTGTTTAAATCTTGTGCCTCATATGTTTTCTACAGTAATGTAACATCATCATCAAATTTGTTTTTAATAAACTGGCTAAAATAAACTGAACTCTAAGCCTGTCTTAAATCAACATACACATTTTTTTTGGGTGATAATAAGAAGACAAAGTCAGAATGTTTTGAACATTTTATTTTCTTACAAGTAGTAAGTAGTGTGACTGTAGTGTCAGGGTACAGTAGTCTACAGTAGGTAGATTTTTATGCATCTGCTCTTCAGGTACTGTATCGGGTCCTAATTGAGCCGAGTACTGTCAATAAAAAGTTGCAGTGATGATCCGCCTGGCCCTGACCGTGGACTGATGGACACCGTACCGGTCAGCAAGGTCCCGTTGCTTTGATCCAAGGTCAAGGTCATTTAAGAACAGGAAGAACTCAATGGGCTGCAGGATATGGGTTGATGGGGTGGTGTGGATAAATAATCAATAAATAACACTGAACAACTGGTAATAACTAATAATTCAATCTCAATGTCACTACTTGTGCAATAACCTGTCACACAACCTGTGTAATGTTGATTATGTGTAGTGTATATATATATACTGTATATATATAACTATGTGCATGTTAGCTTGTACTGTATTACTAGTTTGAAATACTTACAGTAGTTCATTCAAATTCATCCTGCTGCATCATTACTGTATATCCAACCATGTTTACTGTCTCTCTTCAGGACTTTGTGAATATTATAATTACTTTTTCACTTTGCATGCTTTTAGTATAGTTTGATTTTTAGCAAGTCAAATCGGATCTTCTCATCCTGAGCACTTCATTGTACTGTTAACTCTGTGTTAACCTGTATATGACAAATAAACACAACTTGAACTTGATGGGGAGTTCCTCTCATCTCATTCTTGGTGAACACTGACCATGGATGGCAGAGCAGTCACATCAGGAGGTCAGATGATGCAAACCTGAAAAAACAAAAAAGTGTTCATATTTACCTTCATAACGTAAAAAACCAAACAGAGAACTCTTTATGAGAGTTATGCTTTAAAATAAATAATTACATCTCAGGAAATAAAAGTTTAATTGAAGTGAAACAGTTCTGGTTTCATATTAAAGGAAACTGCAGAGAATATTTCAGAGGTGTAACAGCCCTGAAGTTACTAGGAGTTTACAAACATATTTACAGATTAGAAAACTGTTAAAATCTGAATATTATTTTAAAAGTATGTAGTTACAAACTTTTATTAAATCACTCATGACTCCAACATTAAATCTACAAGTGCAGGATGTGGAGTCGAGTCATATTCATGTTTCTTACTGAGCTGCAGCTGCTGTGTTCTCCTCCTCGCTGTCCTCTTTGCTGCTTCTCCCAAAGCCCCGGTCATGGAAGGGATAATTATTCCACTGGAACAATGCAGGTACAGCTCATTTTTAACCACTGTTTGATGCTGGCTCTTGAATATTCTGAGGTTTAAAACGCCAGCTACAACCGAGTGTTAGCTTTAAGGCTAACTCGGTTAGCCACGAACTCTGGCATTAAAATATAAAAAACTAAGCGCTCTATTGTCCCTGCTATTCACTGGACACAACGGCACACAACAAATCTCTCTTGTTGAACCAGTAGCTCGCAGATAATTTACCATTTGTGTCTTTTACATGGTCTAGTTCTAGAAGCTACCGCTAAAAACAACTGCTGTCGACCAGAACCGGAAGTGCAGCGTACGACCAATATTTTAACGGAAGTACGTCACCACTACCCGTGGCATATACCCTACTGGTTTCTCTCCTTTGGGGAAAGCTGGAGACGCCCGGTCATTGTGCCAACTAGACCCACGTCTTCAGCAAAGGTTCAAACAGCACGTCAGCTGTGAACCCCTTCGAGTGTCACAGCTCCAAGCGGTGACACTCTTTCTGAAGTTATCTTGAACAAAACCAGAACCAGGCATCACTCTGGGAGGCCGACGCAGACGGTCTCGAGACCGTGGCAAGATGAAAGTGGTCGCCTGTAAAACGCAGCAGCATGCACGTCTGGCTTGACTAATTTACCGGAGTCGAGACAGGATCATCTTCACGAAGGTAAAAGTGTTTCATCACGGTACGGACGTCCAGCCGAAACCGAGCAGAGGGTGCCATCACTGGTTAAACATCTCAAGATAAGATTCAACCATTTCATTTCAATCTTTTATCTTTCCTCCTTAAACTCCTCCTTATGTTTATTTTCATCATGGTAAACTTTAAGTAATGTGCCAACAGAAAGGTCCAACTGTCTGTTTGTTTTAATTTGAATTCTTGTCAACGTAGTTATTAAATCAGAGCTAATATCGATACAAATGTTTAATGTAATTTTTGTGATAGTTTCAATAAAAGGTCTATTTTTTGGTAGACCAACATAAATTGAAGTCTAAGCGTGAAATTACATTACTGGCTAATCACATCGTTAGATTTGTTGATTTAATCTGAAAAAGTTGAGACCCCGTTTAACTGATGGTAAGTTTGAGACAGTCTAAAACCTGCTCAAATCTATCATCTAATCTATAGGTAAGTCAGTAAACTGACCTCGTTTGTGTTTAATTACACAAACGGCTTATAGATTCCTTTACATATTGGTGGCCGCGTACAGGTCTTCTGAAAGATTAAATTGATAAATTGTTTTTGTAGCCTAAGTGCTCATAACGTGTTGGCTTAGTTTTGCATCCTGGTTTTGGGCTTATAAGAATAGTTCTGGCTGGTGGAGTGTCCGGGAGTTGCTGATCGTGGCATTGTCTGGATTATTTCCCGATAGAATTATTGTTTATTTCACATTTCAACGTCTGTTTGAAGCTGCGGATGTATGAATGTTTGTTTTTGTGAGACGTTTCATTACGTGTCGCGAGGCTGCATGCATTTTTCGTTTTGTGACCGCCGTGTCACCTCTGCTTCATTTTATTACATCTGCGATTTTCTGTTGAAGCTGTTTCACTCATTTGCTGCTCCATTTGTGCCTTTTTCTGTTACAACGTGTGTTTGCCGAGGTTCGGGAAAACCCACTCCGCTTGGACCGGATGTATTCCGGTTCCGTTTGACGTAAAGTCCGCTGTTGTACACAGTAGCGCTGCCTTCTTTGGAGGGCGTGGAAGTTAGCTTGGATGTGTTGTGCTCGTTAACAGAATTTTCTGCGGTGTAAAAATACGTTTATTTTGTGAAAGAAGGGTCCAGTACTTTGGGTCGAGCTAATGCTAAACGGTACTGAGAGACAAGATGGCTGCTTAAAACGCTGTGATTGGTCCATTGTGTGTCGCGTTCAAGAACGTTGGTTTCTGTAGACTCTGGTTGTCAGTTTCATTTTTGCACACATTTCTGACGGTTTATTTGTGTTGTTTGAGTTCTATGCGCGTGATATCGTCGAAGACTGGCTTAACCGCGGTGTTTTGCGATATTTATGACTGTTTTAGAACGTTAAAAAGTCCGTTCCACGCTTTTGTTCGACCGACCGCAGGTCCGTGAACACACCGCTCGAACGGCACGTCACTAGTGGGTGGCGTTAGGTTTGGAAGACACAATTTCCCATGAACACTTGGGTTTTAGAACTACAGTTCTGTCTTCGCTGTGATTGGTCGATTACGCTGTAAGTGTTGACGCTTGCGCAGTGGGTGAAGCCCGCTCCTCGTCAACTTTCACTTCACAGCTGCTTGTCCCAGACGAGTTTCCGTGCTTGTTTGTCCATTACTGTCATTAAAAAGACTGTTTAAACGCGGTGTTTTTGAGATTTTAATGGGTGGATTGAGTCGGTTGCTCTGAGACTGCCGATCGCCATGTGACCAGGTCACGTGACACCGATTTTGCCGGTTTTATGAGGACCGACCTTATTTCTTTTAAACGCAGTTTAAAAGGTTTCACAGTTCAACCGATTTTGCTCACATGATTTCGTTTTTGTGAGCCTGGGGCTCTGAAGCTGTACCACGTAACGCTTTGGGTCTGTCTGCTTGATGCTTTTCATCCGTGTTAGATGTCTGTGGGCTAAAAGCTGCAGCTTCGCTCACGGGTGATAACAGCGCCTCTATAGCGGTCAGATAGAGAAATTGCAGTCGCTGTGATATACATTTCCAGCGCTGTCACCCCATCTGCTGGTTACTTTAGAAGACGCAGTCTTCCGGTAATTTGTACATGTTGAATGTTCCTGTTTTAAACGGGAAACATTTTGGGAATATTGTACACACAGCACCCTTTCATTTGATTTTCACATATAATCAAATGTTGATGGCAGGACAGTTACACAGATTTAATACAGACATGTCTGTTGTTGATAAAATTTGACACTTTTATCATTGATTCTGTGCAAAACAAACTGTCTGTTTTTATTTTATTTTAAACTGCAAGTTTAAAATAACACACATGAGGCTTCTTTTGTCTTGATTTTCACAAAGTCACACAAAATACAGCCAATTTTGTTTGACCTTGTCACAGGTCGACAAATTAATAGGAATCACTGATTTTTTTATTTAATTTCACATCCTGGCATCACATGGTGAGAATACACACTGTGAAATGAGACCCACGTTATTTGATTTTTCACAGAACATCAGTACAAAGATGGACGTTCAAACAGGTGAACCACCTGAGGAGGCCTCTTGTTCTGTGTATCCTAGATGGATGGATGGGGGCCTTGGGATTCCTGCCCGTGCTTCCCGCAAAGTGGGGGAATCTGCCTCATCGTATGCTAATTACTTAGCTGCTAGGAACGTCCGTCAGGATAAGTGGGAAAATCCCCTGTCATTCTACGACAGGCTAATCTCGGTCTACTCCGGGGGCAAAACTGTCCCTGGATTAGAGGAAAATATGGAGTTTAAACGTCTTTTCATTATGAATCTTATGCCTTTTCAAATGAAATGTGTTCATTTCAAGGTTGATTGCAAAAAAGATTCCATGGAAGTGATAAGACAATATGCTGCGACAGTTTTTGAGGCCGAAATACAACCTAGGATACCATCAGAGGTTTGTACAGGTCAAAAGGTCACATCCCACTCGCAGACACTGGGTGTGGTTTCCTCTCCTATGGAGTGCGAGAGTGAACAGAATCCTCGAGATAACAAACCACAGGTTGTGTCCGGCTGGGACAATGACTCTGACCGGTTCACAAGGAGTATTGCTCCTCTTTCGCCTCAGGTTGAAAACCCTGTGATGAGCAATGAACCACAAAAGGCAGGTGTTCGCTCTCTAGATGAACCAAGATGGTTCAGATCGAACCAAAAGAGTTCTCACCTAGGTCTCACAGTGGGTGAACTTCGAGAGAAGTTGATGTCTGGGAACCGTGACCCTTTGAAAAAGGGTCTGTCCCGACATGTGCCCCCGAGAAGCGGCCCTCCTGCCCCTGCCCCTCGAACTGCACAGTTTGAGACATGCAATGAGTCACACATGCTCCAGATTATGGGAACGGCGCCTCCGCGCGAGGACGTGACTGAGGATGTGGTTTGTTTGTCAAATGATTCGAATGTTACAGTGGTTGACCAAGCTGACACAACGTGTGACGTTGTCCTTGATGATAACACAAACAACGTTGTTCATCCTGATGAAGCGACGCGCAGCACTGTCTTTTGCAACAACTCAGTGCACACAGTTGACAACAACAACGTCAACACTGACATAAATGCTGACAGCAAACAAATTGCTGAAAATCCACATCCTGAAGGTCATGAGGCAGACAGCCATCATGATGCTGACAGCGATGATGATTACACAGACAGAGTCACACGTACACAGAAACGTGTGGAAAAACCTGATCGGTTTCTGTGTAACTTTATAAGAAGGGGGATAGCTAAAAGAGCTTACCTGCCACTCACATTGGAAGGGGTCCTCGCGCAAGAAGCGCTCCTGGTTAGCGGCTCAGACGTGTCTACCATGTCAGCCGAACTGTTTGAGGAGCTAAGGACCGCCGCTAACGATGTTGACAGGCAAATACCCTTTGTGAAATACACTTATGGTGAGCAACAGGGCCTCGCAAAGACGAGAACAACCCTAATAGCCATGGTTCACATGCAGATTGGCGAGATGTCACTATACCACCCGGTATATGTGTCTGAACTTGACTCACTCCGGGCTCCATTTGTGGTTGGCCAAGATTTTATAAATCGCTTTGAAGCGATTATAAATTATGGCAATCAGACAATGTGGGCCACAGTGAGCAGTCCACTGCCATTCAAGGTGCCTCCCCAAGGTCAGGACACTGACTGTCTAACAACAGGTACCGCTAAGGTAATAAAGGATTCCCCAACCGAGACCACAAACCCGGTAAGGGATCCTTCATATACAGATGAGACAGAGGAGACTCAACAGTTGGACCAGACTCTGGCCCATCACGAGGACCTCCTCTGCGAGCTGACACCTTCGGCACTCACTGAACACTACCTACCACCGGTAGAAGAAGGTGTGGAGATCCAAGGGTCCCACACCGATGACGCTGTACTGTCCTATGGGACAGGTAATTCGGCAAACAACCAAGCTTTCAGTGACGTCTTGGTTCAAGGACATCTGAGCCCACAAGGTGACAGTCTACAACACGCTGACAGTCACTTGGACTTCATTGTTACAAATTTTGAGGACCCCTCCTTGAACAAAAGGGGGGCAGACTCACACTTCCTACCACAGGTAGAGGACGGTGTAGAGATCCAAGGATCACACACCGAGAACGCTGTGCTGTCCTCTGGGACAGGTCATTCAGCCATCAGCCAAGCTTTTGATGAAACCTTGGTTCAAGAGCATTTGAATCTAGAACTACTCAGAGATGACATAGTTCTTACAGACTCAAAGAGCACCTCTTCATTCATGAAGTGGGAAGACGTACATCACAACGACAGTGACACGCCTGCAACGGCGCCGACAGTTGTGACACACCTGCATTACGCAGAAAGAGGTAAACGTAAAGAGGTACGTTGGCCGAAACCTGTAAGGTTCCTGTACAAGGTTCCCAATAAACTGCGCGAACAGCTTAAACTAAACAATGGCATCCTAACTCGTGCCCATGGACGGACGTCCACACCCGTGCGCGTGGTCCCTCATGACCACAGGGGGGTGATGTTAGGTCATGCCCATGTCAAGGACAAAGATTTCAATAACCCCACAAACGACAAAGATCTCGCAAACTCAAAGACTTCATGGGAAAAGAAGGTCGTCCAAGCACAGGATAGTAAATAAACTAAACAGTTTAAACTATACTAGTTGCGAAAAGAAACCGTTCCAACTAGAACTTAGAAACGCTAAGCATAAAACCCACAACAAAAACTAACCTTAACAACCGTTTAAATCTGCAGGATTTAATTGACATCGGTTATAAAGCTAAGAACTGTTTTTCTTGTGTGTGACGTTGGAATCTGACGACCAGAGTGAGTTTGACGTAGTGAAACGTTGTTTTTAGTTGCTTGATTGCTACTTTTGTTGTTATTGAAGTTGTTATTGTTTTCTGAACACTCCCAGCCAAAAGAGGTTTTGATTGTTGATAAGTTGAAGACTTAAATGGATTTTAACTATGCCAACATGCTGTTCATTTTGTTAAAGATCTCAATCTTTGATGAGTCATAGTAGATTAATACTACTTAAGGTACTATAATCTACACTGATCTCCCAATCATTTAGGTAGAACCGATTCGATCGTTTCTATTCTAGATCTATTCATTTTGATGAGTCTCGCCATAGACTTCAAAATTTTTAGGGATTACCAAATCTTGCGTCGTTCGTCTAAAAGACAACAGACATTTAGACCAAACTAGATTTCATTTTTTTATTTTAGTTTAACCTAAACTAAATAATGAATGGAGGAATAGTTTGAATGAAGAGGCCTTCGTTACAGAAGCCCTCCACATTTCTATAGGTATAGATCCCTATTTCTGATTTTTACAGCATTGATCCACCCCTTAATTGGTAATTTTAGCTGATCTAATCCATGATAGCTTACATACCAGGTGCATATAGGTAAGGCTTAATGTAGAATCCCAATCATAAGCCCACCTAAAACCACATAATTGCATGACACATTGAACCAGGGTGGCACCGACTGGAAGCCATCCAGCCTGCAACCTTCGATGTGGGGACCTGCTGATCCAACGTTGGTCTTCAACCTTCATCCAAGGCCCGCCTCCTCTGCTTCAATCGAGGGATCCCCTCTACATGCTGATTAAAAACCATTCTTGCTGATGAAATCAATAACCCCCATCGTTGTGGATTTACCGTTGTGGATTATAAGACTTTGTTTTCCAAGGGATCACAGACTCAGTTTTCCATGGGTTAACAGACTATGTTTTCCAAAGGATTAAAAGCTTGCCGCAATGGGATTACCTACGAACAGTATGGAATTTCCAAAAACATTATGGGAGTATAATTTTGAACTTTTTGATTTTTTTTTTTCCACTTGCTGGATTACATAGAGGTCAGAGACATTCGGTGGTATCCTTTCGTGTTGGAACTCATCTCCAAGGACAGGCGATGACTTCCAAAAAGGGGGACTGTAGTGATACACCTCGTCTCTGATATTTTAGGGTTCACACCTCTCTGAAACTCTCAGTGTTACACCTTCTTGAAGCCCTCAAGGAGACAAATTGACACTTATATTTTGGTTAACAATTAGTATGAATTAATGGACACTAATTAATCAGATTGAACTTTCTCTTTGATGTGTGTTAATTCAGAATTGATCTACAGTATATTTTTGTCATTTTTAATGATGATCTGTTACTTGCATGACTGTGACCTTCTGCTGGTTTTATTTCTGCAAAAGCAAGCAAGGCTCTGATTCTAAGACACAGTTCAGGGTAAACTGTTAGCTGTTCAGCTTCCTTCTATGTTTTGTCTGTGACAGTTAGACATAACATTAGCTGTGCTCACAGGCAGGCCATCTGGCCGATTTATGTAAACAGTTTTCCTGGTGTCCGTCAAGAGTCTTTCTGCCTATGGAATTAAACTTCCATCTTTTATTTTGTTAAACCAGCCTGTAGCCTCTAAGAAGGTGGGTCAGATCCCGCCTCCCATATAATGGGCACTTCCTATTTGGAAGTTAGTTTTTGGAAGAGAACTAACTGCCAACTGGTTTCTCTCCTTTGGGGAAAGCTGGAGACGCCCGGTCATTGTGCCAACTAGACCCACGTCTTCAGCAAAGGTTCAAACAGCACGTCAGCTGTGAACCCCTTCGAGTGTCACAGCTCCAAGCGGTGACACTCTTTCTGAAGTTATCTTGAACAAAACCAGAACCAGGCATCACTCTGGGAGGCCGACGCAGACGGTCTCGAGACCGTGGCAAGATGAAAGTGGTCGCCTGTAAAACGCAGCAGCATGCACGTCTGGCTTGACTAATTTACCGGAGTCGAGACAGGATCATCTTCACGAAGGTAAAAGTGTTTCATCACGGTACGGACGTCCAGCCGAAACCGAGCAGAGGGTGCCATCACTGGTTAAACATCTCAAGATAAGATTCAACCATTTCATTTCAATCTTTTATCTTTCCTCCTTAAACTCCTCCTTATGTTTATTTTCATCATGGTAAACTTTAAGTAATGTGCCAACAGAAAGGTCCAACTGTCTGTTTGTTTTAATTTGAATTCTTGTCAACGTAGTTATTAAATCAGAGCTAATATCGATACAAATGTTTAATGTAATTTTTGTGATAGTTTCAATAAAAGGTCTATTTTTTGGTAGACCAACATAAATTGAAGTCTAAGCGTGAAATTACATTACTGGCTAATCACATCGTTAGATTTGTTGATTTAATCTGAAAAAGTTGAGACCCCGTTTAACTGATGGTAAGTTTGAGACAGTCTAAAACCTGCTCAAATCTATCATCTAATCTATAGGTAAGTCAGTAAACTGACCTCGTTTGTGTTTAATTACACAAACGGCTTATAGATTCCTTTACACACTGTCCTGAGTTTTTGCATGAAATTGCTTCAGTTTGGTTCAACTGTCTCAGTTCGGTTCAATATGTGGAAGACTGCAGACATAACTGGCTAGAAGAGCATCACTGATACCCTCCATAGGATGGGTAAGCCACAAAAGTTCATAGCTGAGGAGGCTGGCTGTTCACAGAGTGCTGTGTCCAAGCATATCAATGGAAAGTCTAGTGGAAGGGCAAAATGTGTCAGGAGAAGATGCACCAGCAACAGAGATGACCGTGGGCTTCAGCGGATTATCAAATAGAGAAGATTCCAGAATCTGGCAGTGATCCAGAAAGAGTGGAATGAGGCGGGAGTCACAGCTTCAAAAACCACCACATTCAGAAGCATCCAGGAGATGGGCTACAACTGTTGAGTTCCTCTGACCTCTTTTCTGATGAAAGTAATGTGTGCCTTTTATTCAGAAATCAAGGTCCAAGAGTTTGGAGGAAGAAGGGTGAGGAACAGAGCCCATACTGCTTGAGGTCCAGTGTCAGTCATGATTTGGGGTGCAATGTCCGGTGAAGGTGTTGGTAAACGCTGCTTTCTTAAATCCAAGGCCATTGCAACAGTCTACCACAATCTTTTAGAGGACTTCATGATTCCTTCTGCTGAGGATCTGCATGGAGATGCAGATTTTATCATATCATTTTAATACTTTCAGCTAACATTTTGGTTATTTTACACTTTACATTGTGTTTTGCTAACTTTAGCTTTTAGCTAGCCTGTCACTACTTTAGCTATTGTTATACTACCCCTATTATATTTGCTAATTTAGCTAGCATTTTGGTGCTTTGACATTTTAGGTAACATTTTGATACTTTAAGTTAACATTTTATTATTGTTACCTCCAGCGGTCAGTGGGCGAGAGCTTGCTGCACCTGTTATGCCGGGTTCCCACCAAACGCGTCAAAACGCTCCCAACGCACCGTGTTTGCCGCTTGTCAACAGATGTCTGTTTACACCGAACGCGTCTGCAGACGCGCAGTGGGAGCAGCGTCTGGCTCCTTTTCCGGTCGGGTTTGTTTTGTTTTCTGTACACTGAGCAGATGAAATCAGCTGTACGTGAGCCTCGTTACTACTTGAGTGGGTTTTCTACGAGCCAAACTGCAACTCCGAAAGTCTTTGTTGAGATTAAAACGTTTTTTAATGTTTGGGGTGATCGTACGCTCGAGCGGACAGCGGCAACTGTAAAAATGCCAAGTTTCTTACCGGAGGCTGGTTTCTTCATGGAGGCTCGATGGGGTAAGTTTAAAAAGTCCAAAAACAGTCCCGTCGTTGTTGCGTCATCACATAGCAGAGGCTCTCCCGATTGGTTGCTGCGACGCGTCGAGGAACTTTGGCTGCTCGACGCTTCGGCTGCTTTGGACGCGTCGCGTGCGCGGAAAAGAACTTCTGCGCGCTGCCGCGCTGCTTGAAATGCTCAAAACGCGCCGCGTCATGCCTCGCCGCGCCTCAACATAGACTTTGCATGTAAAGTGGCTGCCTCCGCTGCCTGAAACGCGTTCGGTGGGAACCCGGCATTAAGCTGTGGCTTCAGGCAGATTATCACTAATGCTACGTTCACACCAAACGCATCAAAATGCTTCCAATGCACCGTGTTTGCTGCTTGTCACCAGATGTTTGTTCACACCGAACGCGCGCAGTTGGAGCAGCGTCTGGCTCCCTTCCCGGTCGGGTTTGTTTTGTTTTTTGTACACTGGGCAGATAAAATCAGCTGTGCATGAGCCTCGTTAACACTTGAGTGGGTTTTCTACGAGCCGCACTGCAGCTCCTAAAGTCTTTGTTGAGATTTAAAAGTTTTTTTATGTTTGGGGTGATCGTACACTCGAGCAGACAGCAGCAACAGTAAAAATGCCACGTTTCTTACCGGAGTCTGGTGGTGTCTTCATGGAGGCTCGATGGGCTAAGTTTAAAAAGTCCAAAAACAGTCCCGTCGTTGTTGCGTCATCACATAGCAGAGTCTCTCCCGATTGGTTGCTGCGACGCATCGAGCAGCCAAAGTTCATTTGAATGAACTATGGCTGCTCGACGTGTCGTCTGCTTTGGACGCGCGCGTGCGTGGGAAAGAACTGCCGCTCCCTGCTGCGTTGCTTGAAATGCTCAAGATGCGCCGCGCCTGGCCGCGCCTCCCCTGGCTGCGCCTCCACATAGACTTTGCATGTAAAGTGGCTGCTTCGAAGCGTTTGGTGTGAACCCGGCATAAGACTTTAGCTTGTTAGCTACTCATTCTGTGGGCCTTTTTTTATTGCAAATAATAATTAAAAAACATTTTAGGATTGAAGGTTAAACTACTGTGGTTTGTGTGCAACAAACCGTTGCTAGTGGAAAAACCTTGGAACCGTGCCAAGTCGAGTCGAACTGTGCTGTACCGTTACAAATGTAAAAGGGCCATTTGTGTCCTTTGGAGAGCAGTGACCATGTCCAAACCCCCTCCAATCGCTCCATCCAGATTACTTTGACTTTTTCCGTCAGCCACCAAGCACAACAATGCCTGCACTTCTACATTTGACCACAGCTTTGACATTATAGTTTTTTTTTCTTTTTTTTCTCTTCAAGATACGCTCCTCAAGTTATCGTTAGTGGCAGGCGGTAGAAAAAAATGGCGGACGGTTTGTTTTTGGAAAGACTCCACAGACTCCTCGCCCCGACCAATCCGTGACCGACAGTGTTTCTGACGTCACCGCTCGGCTCGCTTGGACCCCATTGAGAAGCAGGGCCAGAATTACCGGGTAGAGCCGGAACTATCTGACCCGCGCCATTAGTCAAACATCCTTCGGGGCCCACCTTGGCCCCGGGCTCCAGCCCCGGTAAGCCCGTGCTAAAATCCGGCCCAGGCAGGTTTGGAATGACAGCGTGGTATGGTAATCTCTCTGTGCAACTTAAATCTAAACTTAATCACATGGTACAAACTGCAATGAAGGTGATAGGACGGACTGACCACCCCTCCCTGCAGTCTGGCTATGAGGAGTCTGTCCTCAGACATGCTCGGAGGGTGTTGTCTGACCCCGCTCACATCCTCAACTCACAATACAAGCTGTTACCATCTGGCAAATTTTCATTCAACCTTTATTTAGGCAGGTTAATCCCATTGGAATCCATATGGTTTAGAATCCCAGCTCACAGACTTTACAGATTTAAAAATTCAGTTGTCCCTACATCAATCAGATTGTTAAATAAAGTAGGCATATAGTCTTTTGTCATACTGCTGATACTCTGGTTTGATTTGTTGTTTTGTTTACTTGCTGGAATGTATGTGGGAATGTGCAAAATGTGTTTTTATTGAGCAATATGTGTTTTTATTGAGCAATATGTGTTTTTATTGAGCAATTTTTTATTTTATTTTATTGTGGTGTTCACATGACTTTTATCGTTCTTGTGTATTTAGTTGTGGATGGATGAAGCTTTGTTTACCACACGATGTTCAAGACAAATTTCCCCTTAGGACAATAAAGTATCCATCCATCCATCCACTGTATGCATGCATGCATGTCTGTCTGTCTGTCTGTCTGTCTGTCTGTCTGTCTCCATCCATCCATCCATCCACTATATGCCATCCATCCACTGTAAGTACGTACGTACGTACGTACGTCTGTCTGTCTGTCTGTCTGTCTGTCTGTCTGTCTGTCTGTCTGTCTGTCTGTCTGTCTGTCTGTCTGTCTAATTAGAGTTATTTATCATATTGTTAAAATTATTCTAAACAGTAGTGATCAATAAATATACAGGTAGTCCTCGAGTTACGAACGAGTTCTGTTCCTACGCCCGTTCGTATGTCGAAAATCGCCGTAAGTCGGAAGTACACACCAGCCGCCACTTACACACATACATGTACTGTACTGTACAGTTACTAAGCACTTAGCCTATCCTAACACAGTACCCTACATAATTATCAAAAAACACATACAGGTAATCCCCGACTTACGAGCGAGTTCCCTTACTACGACTATCTCGTAAGACGAAAATCTCGTAAATCGGGGACTACCTGTATATATACCTATATACCGCACCAGCCGCCACTGATACACGTACATGTGCGGTAATGCCTATCCTAACACTTTAAAACATTTTAAAAGAACATACAGTACATAAAAAATTAATTTCTTACTTTGAGCTACAAATTCTCTCGTCTGTTTGCCTGTTAGCTCCGCTGCCTTAGCTCCGCTGCCTTAGCTCCGCTGCCTTAGCTCCGCTGCGTTACGTCCGAGCTTCGCAGCTTCCTGCAGCACCACACAGTTTAAACTGTTTACAGGAAGGACTGTTAGTATTTTAACTTCATACATTTGGAGCCAGAGAAAGATTTTAATAACTTACCGAAAGCCGTCTGTGCGCGCCGCCATTAGCTGCACCTGTTAGCCTGTTAGCCCCTCCAAATCCGAGGCTGCTCTTGGGCATTAGCTGCACCCGTTAGCCTGTTAGCCCCTCCAAAAATGCTGTCGACTTTGTTTCTCCAAGTTAGCTTGGTGTCCCCCGATATCTTCGGCTGCCAGGCAGACGAGCTCCAGGAACCTCTGATCGAACAAAGCCGGCTGTTGGCTGGAGCTACGCGGCTAATGTTAGCTCGTTGCTAATCCGGTTCGGCTGGCTGTCTGCTGCTTCACGCGGTCCACAGTGTCATTTTCCTTCGTCCATCCGTCCTCCACAAAACCACCGTTCAGCTCCAGATCATGTATTCGAGCGTAGGAACCTCTGATCGGACAAAGCCGGCTGTCGGCTGGAGCTACTAGACTGGAGCTAACTGGCTAAGGCTCAACTCGTGGGCACTGCCGAAAACTGACTGACTGCCAAAAACTGGCGGAAACTGCCGCAAAACTTTGTAAATCGGCTTAAAAATTAAAAATTATGCACTGAACTGTAATTATAATAATAATACTTTATTTATAAACAATCACAGCTGCAACAAAGTGCTGTACACATGAAATTAAGAACATTTAAACACAAAAATTATTATTATTATTATTATTTTCATATTTTTATTAAATATGATAACCTCGTAAATCCGGAACCTCGTAGGTCGACCCCTCGTATGTCGGGGATTACCTGTACAGTACATTTGGAGCCATAATGAAGGAAAAAAAGAGTTAAGTTCTTACTGGGAGCTTTTGAATTCTTCCTTCATCTGTTAGCATGTTAGCTTGTTGCACCTCCGAGCTCTGCAGCTTCCTGCTGCTTCACGCGGTCCAAACTGTGTAATGCCTGTTAGCATGTTAGCTCCATACATTTGGAGCCATAATGAAGGAAAATAGAGTTAATAACTTACTGGAGCTAGTGAAGCCGTTTCTCTGCGTGTTAGCATGTTAGCTCCGTGTCCCGGCAACATCCGAGGCCTCGAAGCCTTTTCTCCGCGTCTTAGCATGTTAGCTCATTGCACCACCAACATCCGAGGCTGCCAGGCGGAGCATCGAGGCGAGCTCCCGGCCACAGCAGTTCTCTACGCCGCCCGTCGGCTCCATGTTCCCGGTGGGGCCGGCTGATGGCAGGGACAGTAGCGGCGGGATAGTCACCGGATCCCGCGGTGAGCTGGTGGTGTCAGCCGGCGTGGTGGGATGCGGCGAAGCGATCAACGGCTGCTGCTCCAGGCCTGAGACGTCCACAGAGTTCACCGACCATTTCCAGTTCATGTATCTGTGCGAAGCAACCTCTCATCGGACACGGTCCGTCCAAGCTGTTGAAGCGGGAGTTAACCGAAGCTAACCGAAAACTGCCGGACACTGCCGAAAACTGCCGAACACTGCCGAAAACTGCCAGACACTGCCGGAAACTGCGTAATCTGCTTCAAAATAATAATAATAATAATAATTTATTTATAAAGACATTTAAAACAACCACAGCTGCAACAAAGTGCTGTACACATAAAATCAAGAACATTTAAACACATAAAATAAGATTTTTCCATTTTTTCCCCATTTTTTTAATGAGATGCGTGACGTAACATCGAATCGCCGTAAGTCGAGACCGCCGTAAGTCGAGGACTACCTGTATAATAATATGAGTTAATGAACTGTTGCAACAACAGAAACTCAGAAAAGTTGCAGAAAATCATTTAGGTGCTAAAAAGCACCCAGAAATGATTGTCCTTGTAAAATTTAGCAACAAGAAAACATACTTGTGGAAGATGATTAACTTTTTATTCTGACAGAAAAAAATCCTGCGAACAATCCACTTTAGAGGTCTAATGTTTCATATTTGAAGATAACGGATATTTAAAAACATTGTTGCCTAAAATGGTTATCTCTGACTTTTTCTACGATCTGATTCTTTTTTTTTATCTAAAAACTTTTGAATGCCTTAGAAAACTTAATTACCAAGATTCATTTACAGCTGTGGTAGACATTGTTGTAAGACTGAGGTTGCAGAAGGTGTAGGTTCTTTCTTTCGCTCAACACCTCCCAATCTAAATGACATTCAAATGAGTGAGAACTGACATTAAAGATGTCTAAAACAAGATTACTGCTATAATGTGTACAGGTAGTCCTCGACTTACGACGGAGATCTGTTCCTGCGACGCGTCGTAAAGCGAATTTCGACGTAAGTCGAAACATATGTCCAAACTGCACCTTATACATACAGTACTGTATTTTACCAAGCACTTAGCCTATCCTAACACAGTACCCTACATAATTATCAAAAAACACATACATTTGGGAGCCATAATGAAGGAAAAAAAGAGTTAATTTCTTACTGGGAAGCTGGTGAAGCCGTTTTCTTCCATCCATCCTCCGTATTCTCTATTGCGTTTACGACGTAAAACTGTCATCCAGCTTGGTCCAAGCATTTACAGTAAGGTCGGTCCTTCCAAACCCAGCCTCCTGCTCTCTGGAGCTCTGAAACTTCCAGGATGTGCACACAGAATTCTTAGCTCACGTGTCCAACGGCAGCAACCGCTGATCGGACTCGCTTCATCCAAACCCAGCCTCCTGCACTCTGGAGCTCCGCCTGGGTCCAGCTCTGTATCCCTCCGCCGTATCCCTCCGCCGAGCCGCCTGTATTTTCCACTGAGTGCTCGCTGCTTCTGCCGTCAAGCTCCTGCTTCTGCCGTCAAAACCGGAAGGAACTCGGAACTCGGCTTTCAAGATAAAAAAAATTCAATATATATATATACAGTATATATATATTTTTTTATGGAGATGCGTGTCCTAACCTCAAAACAAAAGTCGAGGCCGTCGTAAGTCGAGGACTACCTGTATTTCAAACTCACAACTGCGTTTTCTAAAAATCCTTAAAGGACAACACCCACCATGTTTTCAAATTGCATCGCCATTAATATTAAGTATAACTTAAATGATGAAACAGGAGCGTTTTATTGATATTGTAGAGAAATAACGCAAAATGTGTTATTTCATGATTTTAAGGAGAGTTTAGCAGCAGCTCCTGGCAAACTCTGACCCTCTCCATGGGCATATGGGCATTGACGTCACTGCAGGGACCACCTTGAATGCATGCATCAACGTAGCTTTCTTATTTCTGGCCAGAGTAGCTACGAATACAACTAAGAAAATGCAGAACCGATGTGTTTCCCAGTTCTGCAGCAATACCTCGAAGGATGGCGTTAGTGTTCATTATTTCCCAAAATCAAAAGGATTCAGAATGCTGGATAAAGTTTGTTCAAGTCAAACAAGCTGACTTCATTGCTCCATGGAGTAGCAGACAGTGTTTTGTGTTCAATACTGTACACTTTAAACCGGAAGATCACGAGTCAGCAATGATGCAGGCATTTGGATTTAAGGGGAAAAGTTGTGCGAGACTGAAGGAAGAGCTGTGCCAACCAGTGGTGGGCAACGTTAATCAAAAAATTAGTTCCACAATTTCTAAAGCACTTATTCATTTTTTAGGTCCACAATTTCAAAGGCAAAAATGTCTTATGAAAATCAGGGGAAGCTAATCTAATCCGCTATTTATATTCGACAATAGGTAGCCGGCAGCGTTATGCAATATTTGCACTAATTGCCAATTACAGGTGCATAAACTGTTATACGAGCTCTTAACGCTGATTAGCTCGGGGTCTCATCTATAAAATACACCTTTCACTCAAGGTCCAAAATTTTAAAAGTTGTTTAATCAATCAATCAATCTTTATTTATAGAGCCCTTTTCAGCAGCCAGAAGGTGCACAAAGTGCTGAACAATACAGAAATAAAACAAACAATAAAAAATAACAATAAAAAACAGCCAGTTAAAAATTAAAAACAATTAAGACCTAACAAGAATGTCAAAGAACTACTAGGTATTAAAAGCCTGCCTGAATAAAAAGGTTTTAAGATTAGATTTAAAAGACTCCATATGAGTGATGGAGCGCAAGTCCAGAGGTAGCTTATTCCAGAGACTGGGTGCAACGACAGAAAAGGCCCGGTCACCCCAACGTTTGTAGTTGGACTTTGGGATGGACAGGAGAAATGTATTAGATGATCTCAGTGTTCTCCTATATTCACGGACAGTTACGAGATCAGTCAAATATAGTGGGGCAAGACCATTGAGTGCTTTAAAAGTGAATAATAAAATTTTGAATTTAATTCTAAAATCAATTGGAAGCCAATGGAGAGAAAATAAAACAGGGGTAATGTGTTCACGTCTGGAGGTGTTGGTTAAAAGTCTAGCTGCAGCATTTTGGACCAATTGAAGGCGTCTAATGGAGGATTGGGAGATTCCCGCATACAGGGAATTACAGTAGTCAAGTCTTGAGGTGATAAAAGCATGAATGGCCTTTTCTAAATCAAAACGATTTAAAAAAGGTTTAACTTTGTATAAAAGACGTAATTGATAAAAACAGGCCTTGACTACAGACGCTATGTGTTTATCAAATTTTAAGTCCTTGTCAAATGTCACCCCCAAGTTTTTAACTGTTGGTCTGCATTTGGAAGTTAGAGCACCAAAGTTACAGGGAGCATCATCACCGAAGAAGATGCATTCTGTCTTTCCTTCGTTTAAAAACAAAAAATTACGGTGAAGCCACTGTTTAATGTCGTTAATACAATCAGAGTAGGGAGTGAGAAGATTACTGTTTTTGGGTTTCATTGGTAGATAAATTTGTACATCATCAGCATAGCAGTGAAAAGAAAAATTATGTCTGGCTATTACTGATCCAAGAGGCAGCATGTACAGTGAGAAGAGGAGAGGACCAAGAATAGAACCCTGTGGCACACCACAAGAAAGAACGGCAGTGGAGGAAGAAAGAGTGTCCAACATGACAGAGAATGTTCTGTTGGTCAAGTAGGCAGTGAACCACTTCAGTGCTGTACCAGAAATTCCAACATAACGTTGTAGGCGAGATAGAAGGACAGTGTGGTCTACTGTATCAAATGCAGCTGTGAGGTCCAGCAACACCAGTGCAACGGGACACTTGGCATCCATGGACATGGAAATGTCATTATGGACTTTTAACAAGGCTGATTCAGTAGAATGACGGGATCTAAAACCAGACTGAAATGTTTCAAAAATACCATGATTTTCCAAAACAGGTTGTAACTGCATAAAAACAATTTTTTCTAAAACTTTAGATAAAAAAGGCAGATGAGAAATAGGTCTAAAATTAGATAAAATTGATGGGTCCAGGTGAGGTTTTTTAAGAAGGGGCCTAACTACAGCATGTTTAAATGCAGCAGGGACAATTCCTAAACGAAGGCAGGATCGAGTTTAAAAGTGTTAAAACACAGAAACCCACAGAATTAAAAACCTCTTTTAAAAACCTGGACGGAAGAAAGTCCAGAGGGCAATCGGTCTTTTGCACGTGACGTCACGGCTTGTGTCTTTTTGCACTTCCGGTCGTCATGTTGGGTGGATACCGGTTCATTTAAACAGAGGAAGTCCATGTTAAACACAGTGCGATACAGAACAATAACATCAGCAAAATGCAAACTAAATATAAAAATGAGCAGAAGCCTTATAGAGAGAAACTCAAGCTTGAAGCCAGAGAACGTTACATGGTGAAGTTAGCTTCAATTAACAACATTGATCCTTACGAGGTAGCAGCTAAAGCATGGTCTTCCTCTGTTTAAATGAACCGGTCTCCACCCAATATGGCGACCGGGAGTGCAAAATGTCACGTGTCTGCAAAAGACCGATTGGTGATCTTTAAGTGTTGAACAACATCAGTGAGAGTGGCAAGAGACACTGGTTGAAACTGTTCAAACACAACCGGAGCTACAGAGACAACAGAGTACAGTAGTCAGGAGCAACAGGACCAGTGACCTTTCTGACTGAGGCCACTTTATCCTGGAAGAATTTTAGAAAGTTTTCACAGTTTGTGGCTGTGGCATCTGGTAGAATACGCACAGCTGGATTTATAACAGAATTAATAGTGTTAAATAACACTTTAATGTGTGGATTGCTATTTCGGCTGCTTCTTTGTCTTTTTTTTTATTTTTTTTATTGTAGATTTTTCATTAAAAATGCACCGATAAAGTTATTTTAACTGTTTTCTGGAAAACTGAACCGCCTGCAATGCATTATGGGCAGGCAGATGACGAAAGCAAAAGGAACCAAAACTTGACATGCTGTTGTTGCTCCATTTGACCACTAGATGTCTGTCTTTTATCAGCATAACAACTTTAAATAATTTCTTTTCATTCAACCTGACCTATATTTTATTTTTATTTTATTATTTTATTTTGAACTCATTGGAAGGAAGCTGACATATTTTTATTTTTTTAATAATTTCTGCCTCAGACTCCAATCATTTATAATAATAATAATAATAATAATAATAATAATAATAATAATAATAATAAACTTTATTTGTATAGCACCTTCCTACAATGCCTTGCATTGACCAAGGTGCTTAACAGGATAAAAAGATGAATAAACTGGAACAATAAATCAATGAAAATAGAATAAGAAACAACAGCAATAAAAGAAGGCAATGGAAATAAAAATGCTACATACTAAAATACCAAAAGTAATAAAAGTTACACACTGAAAGCTTTTTTGAACAAGTGGAAATAAAAAGGCAATGGAAATAAAAAATGCTACATACTAAAATACCAAAAGTAATAAAAGTTACACACTGAAAGCTTTTTTGAACAAGTGGGTCTTCAGTCTGGTTTTGAACAGAGTCAGATCAGAGGTGGCACGCAGCTCAAAAATGCTTTCAGTGTGTAACTCACTTTTATTACTTTGGTATTTTAGTATGTAGCATTTTTATTTCAATTGCCTCCTTTTTATTGCTGTTATTCTATTTTCACCGATTTATTGTACCGGTTTTTATATTTTCTGTCCTGTTAAGCACCTTGGTCAATGCAAGGCATTGTAGGAAGGTGCTATACAAATAAAGTTTATTATATTATAGTTTATTATTTAATGATTTATTTTTTATTACTTGTAGGAAATAAAATGTGGTTAAGACATGTACATAGTTAGTTATTATAGTATAAAATTCACAGTAAATCTTTTTAAAGGGCCGTATACAGTACACTGACTGCATTTATCATAACGTCTAATGTCAGCTTGTTCTGTTATTTTTTTAAGTACAGTATTTGAAACAGCAGTGAAAACAAAATTTGTGTGGAGGAACACTCATTTATTTGCAATAATAAAGTAAATCTACATGCAGATATATAGAACTTCAACTTACATGTGTCATTCTAAAAACAATTACAATACAGTATGTAAAGTTTTCATCTACTTTAATGGGTACAAAAAAGCCACAAAATGAAAAAGCTGTGAATTTCTGCTTGTTAATTTCTGTGCACATGTCATGTGCATGCATGAAAACCTTGATTTTCTTTGGAAAGAAATAAAGAAGAAATAAAAAAACATTTCCAGCCACTATTTTGCTGTATTACTGAAAACACATCTACTCAAAAATTGTGGCCATGAGCAATAAGGCTGCAGAGAAAAACACACTGGCGGCTGCTAACTGGCTGCTAACTTGACCAATCATGTCTTTCTTGTCACATGACAGGTAGTAGTAGCCAATAGCCAGGGCCCCTTAGGGCGGGCCCCGCTCTTAAATCAACCAACCGGACGACTGCTCACGGACCACATCAGGATATGGTCCGTCTGTTAGCAGTTTAAAAGCCTGTAAAATAAGTTTTTTCGTTTTTACTGATAGATAATTAGTTATTAACGGTACTGAATAATAAATAAAAATAGCGCAAATCCGCTTATGAATTATAAAAGTTAGTCAAACCGCTGTTACGCTGACAAAAACGTTAGGTCCGCTGTAAGCGGATTAGCGCATTAGCGCTACCCAGCGGTCATATGCCCACCTTTGGTGCCAACTATCCATGAATGAATTTGTCGGAGCGAACCAAACTCGTGTGTGGCTGCGCGGCTCCGCAAAGCCCCCGGCGGGCTGCGGGCGCAGGATCAGCGCTCTCGGCCCTCCCCATTCTCCAGAACCTTCCAACAAGATACAACACCGCTGCGGCCGAAGTCGTGCAAAGCCGCGCGGCTCCTCCCCCTCTTTCTCTCCACCCGACCTGTCAACCTACTGAACTGATTGACAGGTCGGGGGAGAGAACAAAAAGGCAAGCGGGCAGCTCCACACAGCCCCAGCCGCAGCGGTGTTATATCTTATTAAAAAGTTCTAAAAAATAAAAAAAACAGGGAGCGCTGGTCCCGCAGCCCACCAGGAAACCCTGCGCAGCCACGTTGAACACGAGTGTAATTCGCTCGCGACAAATTCATTAATTTCCTCATTTCAGTCATGGAGACAGCGAGGAGGAAGCGATCACTTGACTTTTGGCAAAAAAACTAAAGAAAAGCCACTGCACTTTCATTGAAATCAGCATCACTATCATAAAGGCTCCAGTATAGCTGTGCGTTGGGCAGCACGCCGCTCGATGCGCGCGTGCTGCCCGCAGGCAGTTCATAGTATAACTCAGCGTGAAGCTCCAGCGTGAAGCTCCAAATTCTTGACATAATTTGAGCAGCAGCAGGGCGGAGCGTTTACCTACGGGACAAATTGAGGTCACTGATTGGTCATTTGCTGACTCGCCTACTGATTTGATTGACATGTTGGGTGGTAAAAGAAAAGGTCCTGCAGCCCACAGCCCACCAGGAAATATTCAGAACCTGGCACATCCACGTTGGACATGACTTTAGTTCGCTCGTGACAAATTCATTCATTCCTCCTCATCGGAGGAGGAAGCGAATGGTGACCACTTCAAGCGATCACTTGCTTTTGGCAAAAAAACACAAGAAAAGTCCAGATCAGCGATGAAGAAGAGGAATTTAATACATTTGTGTCTCATACAAAACAGTCCGCCGCCGGGCAGTTTATTGTGAGACAACGCGCACGCGTAAGCGGTCGTAAAATTTGAGCTTGGCGCGTTCACGCCCGCGTTCAAAGGCTTGTGCCACGGCGTTCGCACGGCGTGCAGCGGCGTTCGGCCCAACGCAGAGCTATACTGGGGGCTTAAGCCTCCATCGCGAACTCACTCCTGCCTTCTGACTGGATCCTTTTTTTTTACGTCATTCCGGAGTTCGGCAATCATCGGAGGGGTTTCCGGATTCTTCCGGGACTCCGTTGTTTGTTTTTTTTGGGGGGGGGGGGTTACACTCGCCTGGCCCAAATGCAAAAATGAAAATAGACATCATATTCTACTACAGTAATTGTCCAATATGGTGAATTGTTACTGTCACTGTGGGTGTTGTCCTTTAAAATATAAGTGGTTGCTTTAATGCGTAATAACTGAACTGTAAACATCTATAGAAATCTTGCAGATTCAATTGACCTTTCGCAAAACCCCGCCCCCAACCGGCCATTGTCCAATCACACGTCACTAGCATCTCCGGCTATGTAAGCTAGGTCCGACATTCTACAAGATGGTGAAGCGATGCGCCTATGGATTGTGTAAATCAGACAGCAGGTATCCCAAGAGTTTGTCTGGTGGAGTCTTGTTTTTTCCCTTCCCAAAGCCGAAAACACAACTGGAACGGTGTCAACAATGGATAAAACAGTGTGGAAGGCCTCACTCCCAGCTTAATGTCTCGAAGATAAACAAGCATTCGTATGTATGCTCAAAGGTAAGACAAACATTCATTGTGACTGTCCTGCTCTAGAAGTAATAATTATAATTTCAAGAAAGGTTATTATTAATATTCATTGTTGTGTATTATTTTGGATATAATTTTTAGAAGATTACCCTCTTACGTTTAGTAAGCTCATTAGCATTAGCTAACTTTAGCGAATGTTTACATTAGTTCACTGTCGGGTCTCGATGCTGTGAACCCTATACGATATCATGTTTAGTCAGTTTCACTACATAAACTTGACTAGCTAATTAACATTTTCTCTTTTAACAAGCATCTTGAATCGTTTTTTTTTATATCTGTCATTTAGCATTTTGTAAATGGAAAGCCCACCCCTGAGTATCCCAACCCAGTAGTTGCATTACAAGTGCAGAACCAGACCAGGGAGCAACTTGGAGGCTGTCGAAAGCCACCCAAACATCGGTATGCCTTCATGCTAGTTATATTATATTTAAAATACACTAGCTACATAACTATGGCTAGTTGCACTTAATGTTACACCACTTTAAAGAGCAGCAGGTAAATAGACAATTAAAAAATACAGTAGTAAATGGGAATTGAATACTTGTATATTGCACTTAAGTCACTGTAAATAAGAACATGTTTACCAACTTGCAGGTTTAATCAATAACAATCATGTACAAAATGTGTATACAGATGCAGTTTCATTGAGCCGAATGCTTCCAGCTCCACATCTTGTGCTGATGATGATGAAGAAGAGAGTCAACAGCATGCTGATGACTATGGTGAGTGAGATGTATATTGTTAATTAGTACTGTTTTAAAATGATTGTAAGGCTGCCCTGGATATCTAAACTCTCTGTATTGTGCTGAATGATGGAATACGCAGAAATAAATTTCTGGCAGTGAATCTCTCTCATTTTATTATAACATTCACTCTGAGAGGCTGAAACAAACAATCATACAACAATGTCGAATGCAATGGAACAAAATCCAAAAGTACTGAAATAACTGATTTATTTCACTGGCATGTTACATAGTAGTCAAAGAAAAATACATCAAGCTTGCTCTTCATTTCTTCCCATTTTGCAACATCAAAGTGTATTCTTTCCAGGTGGTAGTCCTCTTCACATTTAATAAAGAAATCACACCATGACATACCTGTGAGCCCAAGCTGACCCATTATTTGGTAATGGTAGGCATGACACTCTTTTAGTTTATAGGTACCATCTGCCTGCTTGTAAAGGTAGGGGCACTCTGTGAAGCTGTTCTTAGAAGGGCACTTAATTTCTAAAAGCCCATAGCTTGGGCGTTCACTCCCTGCCCTCTCTACCACCTTACGGTCAGGTGATGTACCAAGATGTGGGGCATGGGGATTTACAACAAAACCACATGGATACACTTGATTACCTGTGAGAATAGTGTAATGTATGGCTGCATTGGGCTCTTGTTCTACACCTCTCTTCATGGCCTTTGTTTGTACTGCTGCTGCACTCTTTAAGCTTGTAGCAAGTTTTTCATGGTCGGCTCTTCTAGAGCAGATTCTTTTAAATGAAGTTGATGTGATTCGGGCAGACCTTGCATGGAACCACAAATAGTTTGTGCTCTGTGCTCTAGTTTCCCTTTCCAGAGTGATAGAATCAGCCAATGAAATGCTCAGTTCTGTGTAATGTTGCGTGGCACTCTCATTCAGAG